>ML997879.1:94877-155286 GCA_010365825.1 Otus sunia | reverse complement strand
AGAATTCTATGGGGAACTATGTCAAATGCTTTTTGAAAATCCAGGTAGATAATATCCACAGCTTTTCCCTCATCCAATAGTCGGGTCATTTTGTCATAGAAGGAGATCAGGTTTGCCAGGCAGGATCTGCCTTTCATAAACCCGTGCTGACTAGGCCTGATCCCCTGGTTGTCCATTATATGACTTTTAATGGCACTTGAGGTGATCTGCTCCATGACCTTCCCTGGTACCGAGGTCAGACTGACAGGTCTATTGTTTCCTGGATCTTCCTTTCTGCCTCTCTTGTAGATGGGTGCTCTATTTTCCACCCTCCATTCAATGGGACCTCCCCAGTTAGCCATGATTTCAGGTAAATCATGGAAAATGGCTTGGCGAGCACATCTGCCACCTCTTTCACCTTTGGGTGTAACCCATCAGGTCCCACAGGCTTGTGTGCATCCAAGCGGTGTAGCAGGTCTCTGACCACTTCCTCTTTAATTGTGCTGACCTCATTCTGCTTCCCCTCTCCATCTCCCAGCTCATGAGGCTGGGTATTCAGGGAACAGCCAGTTCCACTGCTAAAGACTGAGGCAAAGGAGGCGTTAAACACCTCAGCCTTTTCCTTGTTCTTTATTACTCTGTTTCCCTCTGCATCCAATAAAGGAGGGAGATTTTCCTTAATCCTCCTTTTGCTGTTAATGAATTTATAGAAACACTTTTTGTTATCCCTAAGAGCTCTAGCCAAGTTGAGGTCTAGCTGTGCTTTGGCTCTCCTAATGTTCTCCCTGAATAACTTCACTACATCTTACGTCTTCATGAGAGACTTGTGCCCTCTTTCAAAGGTCATAGATTCTCCTTTTTTTCTTGAGATCCAGCCAAAGGTCCCTGTTTAGCCAGGCCAGTTTCCTTCCCCACCTTCTTGTTTTTTTGGCACGCAGGAACAGCCTGCTCCTGTGCCTTTAAGACTTCACTCTTGAAGTATGTACAGGTATGTCCATCAATATCGATGATGAATTTGCACATGCCCAAACGTTTAGGCCCATATACTTCTCTTGCAGTCAACAATCTATTCCAGTCAATGAATATTTAAATTGATTCTCTGTTACTTCACAACTGAAAATTTTGACCTGACCAAAATCTTCAGTGGTACTACTTTTCTGGGGAGAGGGACCACACACATCTGCAGACATACTCATTTGTGTATGCATGCAGGACTGAAGTCAAAGTCATCTAGGACAAGCTTTTCATGTCAGTTTACAAAACACAGTGATAATTTTTTGTGAACAAATTCTATTGGGAAAGCATGGAATAGTTCAAAGGACAGTATAAAGGAAACTACTGTACCTCAGAGGGAAGGATTATTTGGTTTTGTTTTTTTTTTTTTTTTATATGCTCTGCACTACACTACTAGAAAGCAGGAAAAACTGGCAAGGTGTACAAGTATCATTAGTCAAGGCCAAGAGACCTTCTCAGAGGCATATCGTCCCAGTGACATCATGTGGGCATTTTGAGTCTTTTAAACTAATGTCATTTCAAACCAGCTGTCATAGTAACTTTGTTACTAACTTCATTTTCCCATAGCAAGCATTTTATCAGCAAAATACAGCAAACATTTTTTTTTTTTTGTTCTGGTTAGCACAAATTGCAATGAAGAATAACCTGGCTAATGATAAAATAACTTTACCACCAGTCACAGAAAATTTCAAATACCTTCAACCATGTGCTGATAATATTTAGGACTCTCTTGCAATGGATGCCTTTCTTAGAAATATAGCATTCAAAGGTTTAAACCAAAGTAATTGAAAAATTCATTCCACCAGTGATAATTTATATTTTTTCTCCTTTTTTCTTTTTATTTTTGATGCATACAGATTATACAGATTAGAGGAGGGAAAAGAAAAGAAAGGGAAATACCCCTCAGTTATAAATGTTCTGTATTCACAGACTTGTAATTCTTTTTTAAATATGTTGCTATGTATTTTGAATGCAGCTCCCTACAAAAAATATGAGCATCTGTTTTTACATCATATTGGCAATGGGTTATTAAGCTTCAGAACCATCCCTCCTTTACTGCAGTTGATGCTGTTAGCTATAAAGGCTGTCCAGCAGCTTCTTGAATACATTATTCTCAGTTTAATAAATAGAGGATGCTTGTTTTCATTGCAGAAATAAATTACTGCAGTAATGGAATGAGATGAAATGATGGTGTAAGCTTGTGTATAAACTCCCTTGTAACCTTAAAGGTGCTTAATCAGGACAGAAAATAGAAAAAGAGAAAAGTCAGAGAAAAGTCAGGACATTTAAATCCTTGTTCTTCATATGTCCACCCACTCTATAAATTGACTGTTTGAAGAGCAGGAACAGGGAAATATAGACTGTCTTATCAGTGAGGCTATAAAGAGGAAGCATATCCCTCTACTCATTGATAAAACAAAGAAATTACAGGTTTTGGAAACATCAACAATTTATCTTCCTTGTTTTTTTAAAGCTTAATTATAATAGGGCAAAATCAGCATGGGACATAATTTGATGTTAGAATTACAATAACAAACTCATAGTTGGAGTCTGAAGTCCATTCTTGTCCCACTGGATTAAATTCAAAGGAGCAGGAACAGTAGTGCCACAGCTATAGGAGAATCAGCTACTTGTGGTAGGAGAGGGAGTGTAAGACTGGGAAGTCTGGCAAAAATAGTAACAACCTGGCCTAGTTCTTCTTCTCTAATAGCTTCTACACACCAAAAGAAATAACTGTGAAGCTTCCTCATGAAAATTTAAGGAAGGAGAGGTGGGGGAGTTGTCCTCTATGTCAAAAATGGGATTGATTGCACAGAGATATCTTTGAAGAACAGCAATGCACAAGTCAAGAGCTTATGGGTGAAAATTAGTGCGGGAGATATGGGCAGTACAGTCTACCAATATGGTTAAGCAATGCTGATTTTATTATGGTGACACAAGCCTTTTATAATGCAGGTGAGAAATCACATGATACAATCACATGGTACAGTTCTTTCTGATTGGACAATTAGCTTTGCACATGCTCCTTGAGCTCTCTCTGGTTGGATGAGAACTGCCACATCGACACTGTACAAACTTCCTCTCTGCCCAGACCAACACCCTGAAGTTGTTTAACTTCCTGGGTGCTTCCTTATTCTTCCAGGGTCACTCCCTCGTCACATCCTTGCTGAAGCTGAGGCTTTGCCAGTCTTACTAATATGCAGGATTGCTCACATGCAGATTTCCCAGCAGGAAATCCTTTAGAATCTCCACAAATTAGAGACCAAGAAAACATAGGAAACTTTGTGGTTGGTGTCTACTACATGTGACCTGATCAAGCAGAGGAGATTGATGAAGAGTTCCTTCTTCAGTTGTAGGAAGCATCATGCTCACAGGCCCTGAACCTGATAGGAGACTTCAGCCACCCAGACATCTGCTCGAAAAGTGGTACAGTGAACTGCAAGCGGTCCAGGAAACTATTGGAGTGTGTTGAGAACTTCCCATTACAGGTGATGGAGAGCCCAACCAGAGGAGAGACACTGCTGTACCTGTTGCTGACTAACGCAGAAGAATTTATCAGAGAAGTCAAGACTGGAGGTAGTCTAGGCTGCAGTGATCATGCCCTGGTGGAAGTCTCAATCTTGAGGGGTACAGGATGCATGAAATGTAGAGTCAGGACTCTAAACCTCAAAAAGGCAAACTTTTGGCTCTTTAGGGTGTTAGTGTGTGGGATCCCTTGGGAAACTGCCCTCAGAGGCAAGGACTGAATCAGAGCCAGGAGACAGTTAGATACATTTTTCTTAGGGTGCAAGAGCTGTCAATCCCAATGTGCAAGAAGCCAGGCAGGGGAGGCAGGAGGCCAGCTTCACTAAGTCAGGACCTCTTATGCAAACTGAAACACAAAACCAAAATGCATAAGCAATGGAGGCAGGGATATGCATCCTAGGGAGATTATAGGGATATGGCCCGAGAGTGCAGGGAGGAGATTAGGAAAGGCAAGACACAGCTGGAGCTGAACTTGGCTAGGGACATGAGAAATAATGATAAGGTTTTCTTCAGATACATAGGACAAAAAAAGAAGATGAAAGAAAATGTATCCCATCCATGAACAAAATGGGAGACATGCCTCTAATTGACATGGATAAAGCTGAGGCATTCAACAACTTTTTTGCCTTGGTCTTCACTGGCAAATGCTTTAGACATGCTACTCAGTTCACAGAATCCAGGCAGGGGCTAGGAGAATGAAGTACTGCCCACTGTAGGAGAAGATCAAGTTTGAGACCATCTTAAGAACCTGAAGGTGCACAAGTCCATGGGACCTGATAAGATGCAACCAAGGACCCTGAGGGAATTGGCATATGAAGTTGCGAGGCCACTCTCCATCATATTTGAAAAGTTGCAGCAGGCTGGTGAAGTTCCCAATGGACTGGGAAAAGGGAAGAAAGAAAAAAAAAAAAACAAACAAAACATTGAAAAAGGGAAAAAAGGAAGACCCATGGAACTACAGGGTGGTAAGTCTCACCTCTGTACCTCATAAGATCAGGGAGCAGATCATCCTGGAAACTATGAAACAAAGGCACATGGAAAACTAGGAGGTGATTGGTGACAGCCAACATGACTTCACTAAGGGCAAATCATGCCTGACAAATTTGATGGCCTTCTACAGCAGGGTTACAGCATTGGTGGATAAGGGAAGAGCAACTGATGCTATCTGGACTTGTGCAAAGCATTTGACACTGTCCCACACAACATCCTCGTCTCTAAATTGGAGAGACATGGATTTGATGGATGGATCACTCAGTGAATACAGAATTGGCTGGATGGTCGCACTCAGAGTTGCAGTTAATCACTTGATGTCTGGGTGGAGACCAGTGATGAGTGGCGTTCCTCAGGAACTGGGGTACTGGGACCACTATTATTTAACATCTTTGTTGGCAAGATGGACAGTAGGATTGAGTACACCCTCAGCAAGTTTGCCAACAACACCAAGATGAGTGGTGCAGCTGACACTCTAGAGGGAAGGGATGTGCCATCCAGAGGGACCCTGACAGGCTTGAGAGGTGGCCTGTGCAAACATCATGAAGTTCAACAAGGCCAAGCTCCTGCATCTGGGTCGTGGCAATCCCAAGCACAAATACAGACTGAGCAATGAGTGCAGCCCTGTGAAGGACTTGGAGGTACCGGTGGACAAAAAACTAAGTATGATCTGTCAATGTCCACTAGCAGCCCAGAAAGCCAACCATATCCCGAGCTGCATCAAGAGGAGTGTGGCCAGCAGGTCAAGAGAGGTGATTCTCCCTCCCAGCTCTGCTCTCGTGAGATCCCACCTGGAGTACAGTGTCCAGCTCTGGCGTCTCCAGCATAAGAGAAGAATGGACCTGCTCAAGCGGGTCGAAATGAGGGCCATGAAGATCGTCAAGGGGCTGGAGAACTTCTTTTATGAAGACAGGCTGAGAGAGCTGGGGTTGTTCAGCCTGGAGAAGAGAAGATCTTGGGGAGACCTTATAGCAGCTTTCTAGTACTTAAAGAGGACCTACAGGAAAGATGAGGTGGATCTCTTTATCAGGGAGTGTCCAAAGACACTGGAACAGGTTGCCCAGAGAAGTTGTGGCTGCCCCTTCCCTGGCAGTGTCCAAGGCCAGGTTGGACAGGGCTTTCATCATCTCACCTAGTAGAAGGTGTCCCTGCCCATGGCAAGGTGGTTGGAACTAGATGGTCTTTAAGGACCTTTAATTTTCTATGATTGTGTGATTCTAGCTTCCTCTCAAATCCAGAAGCAGACACACAACACAACCTCTACTTCCAAAACCAAGTCATACCTCTAAATAAGCAAGGAGACAGTCGCTTTCACTTTCTCAGAAAGGAGAAAACCCTTAGGTTAAACTACAGTAACAAGACCCAAAAGGAATGGATTTTACAGAAATATTGTAGCACCCTGACTTTTACACAATGTGCCTGGAGGTAATTTCTGAAGAGTAGCTGTAGTTGGGTCCCATGGATTACAGATCTAACTGCCATGGACCTGCTGAGGCCCATATCTGCAGAGCAATTAGCCTTGCAGTTGCTTTTTATCTACTATTTTTCTGTGCAGGCAGACTTCAAGGATGAAGGGAAAGCTCCACAGAGCTGCAACTACCCACTCCTTGGCACATGTGAGTAATATTCCATGATTTTTATTAAATCCAAGAAAGAGAAGGAGAAATTTTATACAGTTTCATTTCCTAAGGATATTTATGGGTTTTTTTAGTGGATTCAGTAACAAAATTAGTAAACTCATATATTTTTGAATAATCATGTATACATGCTAATACCCAAGGAAAAAAAGGAAACATGTCAAAGAGATGTTTGGGCCTGAAATATAGAGAGGATTTGACTGTTGGTTTTTGTGTAGAATGCAGTGGTATTACAAATAATTTAGTGGAATTAATTGTTATCACTCAGCACAGTTGGGGACCTACTGCTAATAACCTCTAGCTCATCTAGATTTCACAAATGTCACTGCATCTTTTAGACTGCCAACAGTATGTCTGATTAGGAAATGACATCACAAGTTTAGCAGGATATTTAAAAAGCATGAATCAATCTCAATTTGTTTTAAAATGAGATCTTTTCCTTATTCTCTTCTGATGTTTCATAATCTTGAAAAAGAGAAGGATGGTAGAAAGTAATCTAATGTTTCTGAGTTCAACCTTCTTTTAATGTCACTGTCATGATTCCTTTCCCTAGGAACTTCCACACCACTTCATATGCTTGCAAAATTCTCCTAGATCGAATTCAGATTTCATTTAACTGCAGTAATCTCTTAGAGTGAATCCTTGCCCCATTAAAATTCAATTGCAAAACTTGAATTGACTGCTGTGGGTTTAGGACTTCATCTGAAGTGCCTTTACTTACTTTTGTTGGAGGCACTTCAGATTTAAATTGAGGTTGCTAGAAATAACAGTTGTAGAAATCAACAGGTATCTATGGTCATATGCAATGTGTACATGCAAGTGTTCATTCTGTAACAGCAGTTTACTGTTTATTTGGATTTCAATACATTTCTTATATAAAGCAAGATGCAAAAAGACAGCAAATAATTTTGTTAACTTTTGGAATAAAAGAGTCATTTACACAATTAACAACATACACTAATTTATGCGCTTCTTATATGCCAGATATGGCTATAATTTTCACTCTTTAAATAAAATATTTATCAAATCAGTTATCTTGAAAAGTGCTAGCACTGTCCTAAAATATATGCTAGCTAGACTAAAATATTTTATAAATTTCTAAGCACTGCTTCTGCTCCAAACAAGCTGAATTCCCAAGGAGAGACTGAAATTATACAACATTTACTGATTGTAATTCTTGTACAAGCTGTAAACTAGATTAAACTCAGCTAAATAAAATTACCTGTAAATTTAGTATCTTGACAGTCCCCTTTAATTTTCCTCACAGCTTTCATAATATATTTGTTAAGCTTGTATGCTGAATGTTAGACAAAGGTTTCAGATTTTAGAAAAGCAAGCTTCAACTCACTCAGAGATCAGTTGGGAGACATTCCATGGGAAGCTTTAATGGAGGATAAAGGAGCTAGCAAGTGCTGGGAGCTTTTCAGGAATGCTCTTCTGGAAGCAAAAAACCAGTTCATCCCCTTAAAATGTAAGGGAAGCAGGTGGACTGAGATGCTCTTTGCTTAGCTACGAGCTTCTGAGTCTGCTCAAAAAAAAAAAGGAGAAGCATACTAGAGATGGAAATGAGGACAAATACCCATTGAGAACTACAAGGGTATTGCCAGGGTGTGCAGAGATGCAGTTAGAAAAACAAAATCTCAGCTCAAACTGAAATTGCCCAGAGATGTCAAAAAACACAAGAATATGTTCTTCAAATACATATACAACAAGGAGAAACAGAAGGAAAATATTGGCCCACTGTTAAGCAGGAGAGATTAATTAGTCAGCAACAACGTTCAAAAGACAGAGCTTCTCAACACTTTCTTAACCTCTGTCTTTATCAGCACTGTTCGGTCCAGGCCTTGGGAACAAAAATCCAGGTGACCCACCCTCAGTGAAGGAAGAGTTGCTTTGCAAACTGTTACAGGAGCTTGATCTCTACAAAGCAATGGGCTCTGATATCATCCACCCGAGGGTGTTAAGAGAGCTGGCTGACGTCATTGTGAGGCCACTCCCCACAATCTTTGAGAAGCCGTGGAGATCAGGGGATGTCCCACAAGTCTGGAAGAAGGCTAATGTCACCCCCCTCACAAGAAGGGCCTACAGGAGGAAATTATAGGCCCACCACTCTTGCTTTAATCCCTGGGAAAGTTACAGCACAAATCCTCCTGGGGGCTATCCCAACTCAAATGAAGCACATGATTAGGAAAAGCCAGCACGAATTCACCACCGGCAAATCGTGCCTGACAAACCTGGTCGCCTTCTGCGACAAAGTAACCTGCTCGGTTGATGTGGGGCGAGCGGTGGACGTTGTCTGCCTGCATTTCTCCAAGGCTTTCGATACAGGTCCCCACAGCCTCCTCCCAGAGGAACTCAGGCGTGACGGTCTGGACAAGTGCTCTGTGCGGTGGGTGGGGAACTGGCTGACAGGCCGCACCCAGAGGGTGGTGGGAATAGCTCCTTTTCAAAGTGGAAAACTGTCACAAGTAGGGTCCCCCAGAGATCAATATTAGGCCCACACTGTTTCATATCTTCATAAGTGACCTGGATAATGGGATCACGTGTACCCTGATGAAGTCTGTTGATGATACCAAGCTGAGTGGGGAAGTGGACATTTCAGAAAGGAGAGCCACCCTGTACAAAAACCTGGATAGGCTGAAAAAATTGGCTGGAAAGACCCCTTATGAAGTTCAACAAGGACAAGTGTAAGGATTTGCACCTGGGAAAACATAATCCTAAACTGCAGCACAGACTGGGATCTACCCAGCTGGGCAGCAGCTCTGTCAAAAGGGACTTCGGGGTCCTGGTGGATAACAAGCTCAGTATGAGTGAACAGTGTGCTACAGCAGCAAAGAAAGCCAACAGAATGCTGGGTTGCATCAACAAGGGCATCACCAGCAGAGATAAAGAAGTCATTATGCCACTTCACTCAGCACCTGTCAGGCCACCCCTGAAATACTGTGTTCAGTTTTGGCCCCCACTATTGAAAAAAGTTGTAGACAGTCTGGAGGGCCACAAAGATGATCAAGGGACTGGGAAGCCTGCCATATGAGGAGAGGCTGAGAGAATTGTGTTTGTTCAGCTTTGAGAAAAGAATGCTTAGAGAAGACTTTAGCACCATGTTCCAGTATTTAATGGGTGACTGCAAAGAAACGGAGACTTCCTTTTTACAAGGAGTCACATGGAAATGACAAGGCAATGGGTACAAGTTACTGCTGGGGAGATTCTGGTTGGACACAAGAGGAAAATTTTTTACAATGAGGACAATCAGCCATTGACTAATATCCCCAAGGAAGAAGTTGTGACTGTCTGATGAAGCCATACATAATGACTCAAACATCCGATAAAGAACTCTGGTAAAGGAGACTGTCTCTATAGAAATGACGGGGTTGTGCAAACAATGACAGGGAGATGCGGTGAGAAGAGAGGATCCCACAGAGGTGAGACTGCACTTTTCTGAGGCTGAACTTCCATATCTTGAGTTTCTCTGTAAAGACCCAATAGAGAAGCTGTTTTCATGATGCATGCACCAAGAAGAAAGGTCAGACAATGGTCATACCTACAGTAAGGGGGAACTAACTCCCCAACAACCCCCAAACCCACCAATCCATTTCCAGAAGACTTGGAAGGTACAAACTATGCATGGATCAAAGCCAAGAGAATTCTAGAAGCATAGATTGTGCATGACATTTAATTAGCCGAATGAGTCCAAGTGCTCACCTGGAGGAGGGGCAAGGAATTATAAAAACACATGAATTGAAGCCCTGAATGGCTCACCCCTCCAGAACTGGAGATCTAGACTGGCTGGACCAATGCTGGACACAGGACTGGTGAAATCTTTCTTTTTTCTGTCTCTCCCTCTCTCTCTTTTTCTCTCACGTTCTTTTTCTCTCTCCCCTTCTTTCTCTCATTCCCCTTTTCTCTCCCATTCTCTATCCCTATATCTCTGCATATACAGCTGTCCTGGTTTAGCCAGGAAGGCTTGTTGGTGTATATTGTAAGACTTATGGCTTGTTGGTGTATGTTATAAGATTTACTGCTTGTTGACATGTGATTAACAGAGGTTGCAAGGTTTACTGACAAAGTTTAATGCCGATACATTTGTGAGGAAACAAAAGTTTGAGTTTTGTGTATTGAAGGATCCTTAGTGTCGTTTCACCTTAATCCTGACCTGGGAATCAGCAAACCTGAGTTGTCATCCTGAGAAACTGGGACGTGACAGTAGTGTATTGCCCAGGGTGCTGAACTGTCTTGTCTAGATTGTACTGTTGCCAAGAAAAGTTGGACCAGATGATCCTTGAGATCCCTTCCAACCTGGTATTCTATGATTCCATGATTCCATGAAATAAATAATTAAACAAATGAATGAATAACATGCTGGCATTCTTGGAAAAAAAAATAGTACTGCCTAAAAACTAGTTCTACTGTATTCTTTCTGCTCTACTCATAATCCACAAGAGTCAAAATGTGCCTTCTATTGCCTGGTTACTCACATAATATTACTGTGGTTACCTCTATGTGATAATAGCTGCAAAGTACTTATTAATTGCTAATAGTGATCCTATGATAAAAACAGAGTGCCAAATCTTTTTCCAGTTTTAATTCCATCCTGTGTAATCCACATTTTACACACCATACTAACCTTATGAATGTATGAGATCAAACTACTTCATCACAGTGGCAGGAAAGTTCCTGAGAAAAAAAAAGAAACAGCTAAAAAGAAGCAATAGATTTGGCTTTTACTGAAGGTGAAGATCAAGTTGTTAAATATTTTGGTGAAACTTGATTAAAATTAAAAGAGCTTTTGCATAAATAAATGAACAGAGTGTGTGCAAAGAAACCCCATTGCAATGCAGGAAAATACAGTGCATTCTGAAGGAGAATTTTGATTTCCATCCAAGGTCCAGTAAGAACAAAGAAAACCAAACATTTTTGTATGATCCTTAAATCTGGCATTAAATCCTAACAAAACACAAATGAGAAAAAGTTATTTCTATACAGGGTCTTGAATCTATCCCCTATAATTTGTTTTTTAAAAAGTTTTGTAAAAAGTTTTTTACAAAACTTTTCTCCTAGGCAAGTGTTGAGGTTTAGTCCCAGCTGGCAACAAAACACCACGTGGCTGCTCTCTCACTCCTCCCCACCCCTGCTCCAGTGGGATGGGGAGGAGAGTCAGAAGAAAAGAAAAAAAACCCTAAAACCTCATGGGTTGAGATAAGGACAGTTTAATAGAACAACACAAGAAGAGAAGAAAACTATTACAACACTACTAATAAAATGAATATATAAAGCGAGTGATGCACAATGCAATTGCTCACCACCCACTCAGCCCCTTTCTGAGCCATCACCCCCCATCCCCAGCCAGCTACTCTAGTCATATACTCAGCATGAAGTCAGCATGGTGTTGAATATCCCCTTGGCTAGTTCCAGTCACCTGTCCTGACTGTGCCTTCTCCCAGCTTCTTATGAAATTTAACCCTGTCCTAGATGAACCCAGGACAGCAAAGGAGAAAGTATTTTCAGTAAAGATAGTAGAATGTGTTTTTTTCTGGTTATCAACTATTAGGGTCCTTAACTAAACTTTTCTGAAATAGATTTACATATTTTAAAAATGATATTTCTCCCCTACCCATTGTCATTTTTGCTACAATACAGCTCAAAGTGATAATATCCCTCCCTGATGCAACTGTTAATTCCTAAAGTACCCAGTCTCATACAAGATTCACAACAGCTCATAACATAACAGGAAACATAGCATGTGTATTTCCCAGATTGCCACATCCAAGAGGGCTCCTAATTATGGCCAGGTTTACATTCTCAAACACATCCCATCCAGCATCCATGTCCTTCAGGAAAGGGTCAGAAGCAAAAACCTATCAAAGTCATACCCTCAGGAGTATGTTAATGCCAGTAAGAGATACCAGTGACGATAATTTTCAGAAAGCGCAAGGTAGGGGAAATCTACGGGGCAATACTCCTGCTCCAGTTTCAAACCAGATCCCTCAAAGCCAGCCTGCCTGTTCACAGGGGAGAATACAGATCAGTGTGAGAGATCTGTTCCTGTTGCTTAGCCATTAAAACTGAGGATGCGGTAAAGAACTGGGAGCAGAGGGCAATAAAAAGCAATGTAACTTGGAGTTAAAGAATATCTTTCAAATGTGAGGTAAAATCAGATACTTAGGAGAAGAGATACATATCAAAAGGAAAAAAGTTACACAGATAAACACCTTTCTGACATTTATCAAGAACACCTTCCAAAATTAGCCACCACTTTTGAAATCATATTCAACTACCAACAAATGCTGAACACAAAAATCAATAAACCTACAAAGACCCAATCATACCTGTATTGAACGCACACTTGCAAAAATTAGTATAACAGCAGAAACATAAAAGCTGCATCTCTTTATCTACCAGATCAGAATCTTTCATTACATCCTATATATAAAGTTGTCAGAAACCTCTTTTTATTTCTGTATGAGTAGGGTCTCCTTGGCAAAAGAGCAATGTTACATGTCACATACATAATATGCATATTATATTTAAGAACATGTAGCAATCTACCATCATTATCACAAAATGCCTATGTGTTATGCTTTCTAAGTGCTTCACTTTATTAAAATACACTATTCTTTACTTTGACTGTCTCATAAAGGACCCAAAAATCATTCTTCTCCTTTTCCTATTTCCTGCAAGCCCTACCTGACCTACCATTCACAATCAGAAAAGGAGCACAGAATTAAGAGCTTCACTCAACAAAAATATGCAACATCAGTTCTGATATAGCACTGCTCTGAAGATAGGAGGAAAAAAAACCCACTAATTATCTGCCTTCAGCATCTGGAAGAAGGAAGGAAATTTTGCTGTGACCAATTTTCTTATTTATTGCTTTTGTAATGCCTGGCAAAAACACAGCATCAGAAATATCCTCCAGAGTTTGAGAGACAGTCTCTACTTTTTTGGCTTAATTGCTTCTTTGGTGATGATTTTTATATCTTACTTTGACTCGATGTCAGTTTTATGGCAAAGCAACTCTAACAACTGAGTACAATTACAAGCCCTGAAATTATCCTGCACAACAGCTCAGGGCATCCAGTCTGCATAAGGGAGAAGAGAGCACTTCAGGGTATGGTTTGCTGTGAGCTTCATCTGATCACCATTTTTTACCTTGTCCACTGCTTTGGCTCACACATCCTTGTCTCCTGTCTCATGCCAGCTCTAGGGTTCATGAGGCTCAGTGTCAGGGCTGATCAATTATGTCACTTTTCCTTCTCCTCCAGGAGTTTCTGCCAGTTCAGGTCACTGATCCAGCTTACCATGAAGACATGGCAGTGCTAACCATGGCACAAGGGAAGGAGTTGTATTCTATGGAAGGACTAGAAAATGGTGACAGAGGAAGAAAACACTTTGTGGGCAGTAGATACTGGCACCTTCTTAAGTCACATTAACTACAGCTTTTGGTTGCTCCTCTAGATCCCAGACTTGAAGTTCTGGATCCTAGAACATGGAAGTTTATTCCATGTGTGCAGCATACCTGTAACAACAATTCAGGATTCTATATGCTACATGTAAAGACATCAGCTCTAAAAAATTTTGTATGCACACATACATCCTGGAAGATATTGTCTCAGAGATCTAAACAGCTTTTGGGTTGAAACTGTAAATATAATTGCAGCGCAGTCATTGCTAGTCTTCTCTAAGTATTAAACATGGGACTGAGGAAAGTAGAAGATTGGTGTAAGATTAGAACTGCTCTGAGATGTTAACACCTGTTCTCTGTGTTCTTGCATTTATTAGCATTAACTATACTATATGGGATTACTGCTGTTTCCATTGCAGGTTATTTGCATCCTGTAGCAGACTCATGTAATGAGCTGCCCAAACGACAAAGAGCAAGTCAGTTATAACAATTTCTGTATTAAGAGGAGCTGGCTTAGAAAAGAGTTTTTTATTTGAACATCAGATTAGGAAGAATGCTTTAAAAATTTTGTATTAATCATAAGAAGTGTAATGACACAGGAGGATTAAACATGGTGATGTACAAACCAAATCAGTCTTTACATGTTGCATATGAGAACTAGAATAGGATCCTAAAAACAGCATTACATAAACTGGAAATAGTTTTAGAGTCTTTGGTCCTCTGCATACAAGCAGAAAAATATCTAGCAAACCCACTATGAATGTTTATAAAGCTACTTGCAGGTGCCCAAAATATGCAGTTGGAGTTCTGCTGTAGCATCTGTATACTAAATGAAAGGAGTTTAAGAGGTTTACAGCTATGTTGCCAGCAGTGTAGGAGGGCCAGCCTGGCAGCCACTAAGCCCAAGAAAAAAGGGGAATTATGCCCCCTTTCTATGCTTTTTTTAGTTACTACGTATAGTGGCTTATTTATTTGGATTTGTCTACCTCTATAAATAAAGAACAAATTCTCATCTTTTATATGATTCTGGGTATGCTATATTTCAGCTACCTGCCAACAGTTTGAAAGTAAAAACTCTGCTAACACTTTCAGGGTTCTGATTGCTTGAATAGTGATTTGACAACTTGAGAAGTGGGAGCTGAGTACTGGTATGCTTCAAAAATTCTGTAGTCCAAGGTTAACTGTGGGTGGCAGCAACAGACTCAGAAAAGCTTCAGAAAAATGACTGCAATAACCTGGGAATTAAGTTACTTTAAATAGACTAGTGTGAGTTTAAGTCACTCTATTTACATCACATACATATGCAAGGAAGCTCTAGAGAAACACCTGAACAGTGCAGAAAGTGCCAAGAGCAGGTTTAAGACTGTAACAATTTAAAAAGAAGAGGAACTGGGATGTGAGCAGAGTCTTCTGACGAGTTTAACATGCCATGTGAGTAAGTCCTCAGTAAGGTAATTCTTCATTCAAATAAAGCCAGAAAAACTTCTGGTCACACACACACACACAAAAAACCCAAACAAACAAACAAAAAAAACCCAACCCAAACTATTCTGCAGAATATAATTTGTCAAAATTAGATACAACATTTAAAATTTTCACAAAAAATAAGTTTCTATGCAGTGCCTGGACAAGTGTACATGGCAAATTTTGAGGAAAAAAATGCTGATGTCTGATCATGAGTCAAATTGCATAGACATGTCTGTATGAGAGATACTGTGGGGCAAGAACTTCTCAAAACTCCTCTGTAAATAAATACAAATGCAAAGCATTTGTCTACCACTTCTGCTACAATACTAACTTTGGTCACTTCTATTGGATCTCTGATATCACTTGATCCTTCATTTTGCATCACTTTCATGTAGGCCTCATCTATTCCAGAAGTCTCCCAGTCTCTGATTAGCTTGTAACCTAGAACCAGATACAGAATCACAAAACCACAGAATCATCTAGTTTGGAAAAGACCTTGAAGATCATCTAGTCCAACCATTAACCTAACACTGGCAGTTCACAAGTACACCAGATCCCTAAGTGATGTCGACCCTACTCTTAAATACCTCCAGGGATGGGGACTCCACCACCTCCCTGGGCAGCTCATTCCAACACCTAACAACCCATTCTGTAAAGAAATGCTTCCTAATATCTAGCCTAAACCTTCCCTGGTGCAGCTTGAGGCCATTCCCTCTTGTCTTATCACTCATTACTTGGTTAAAGGGGCTCATCCCCAGCTCTCTGCAACCTCCTTTCAGGTAGCTGTAGAGGGTGATGAGGTCTCCCCTCAGCCTCCTCTTCTCCAGACTAAACAACCCCAGTTCCCTCAGCCGCTCCTCGTACAACATGTGCTCCAGACCCTTCACCAGCTTCGTTGCCCTTCTCTGGACACGCTTGAGTAATTCAATGTCCTTTTTGTAGTGAGGGGCCCAAAACTGAACACAGTCATCGAGGTGCGGCCTCACCAGTGCCGAGTACAGGAGCAAGATCACTTCACTGTCCCTGCTGGCCACACTATTTCTGATGGAAGCCAGGATGTCATTGGCCTTCTTGGCCACCTGGGCACACTGCTGGCTCCTGTTCAATCAACACCCCCAGGTCCCTCTGGGGACCTCATGTGCTAGAAAGTCTGTGAGCAAAATTAGTTAAATGCATCTAAAAATGCATGTACTTGAAAACAGAGAGTTTAATCTCTTTTTTCACTGCAGGTACTGGGGAAAAAAAGAAAAAAAGTAAAAATAACAACTCCTTAAAAAAGTAAAACTAACAACTTCATTGTAAGACTATCTTTTTATCTCCTTCCATGGAACATGTACATGCAATTGTTTTCACTTTCACAAATATTCTGACTAGATGATAATTACTTTTAGAAAATGAGTATCAAGTCATTAGTATTTACAGTAAAAATCTAATCCAAAGAGTTATTGACCTACACAAACAGCAGCATGGACCTTGAAGTGTTTTCTGAATATAATGACTGATTTTTTTTAATAACTAGTGCAAGTGAGAAAGCCTGTTCTTTTGACATTTATTTTTTAAAGACAGAGTAATATTTTCCACATAAATTACTCTTGATAGGGTTTTTATTTTCTGTCCTCAACAAAATCTATATTCTTTGCAGCTGTGCTAGGTATACCAGTGGAACTTACTATTTACTTCTCCTCTTGAAGTTAAACAGAGAGGGAAATTAATTTTATTAACACCTCATATACCTTATAGAACTAGTAAAAAACTCCCTGCCACCACATTTTGAGAGAGAATTTGCCACTTTGACCATTTCATCCATTTGTCTTTCACTGGCAAGCTACACCCATCCTATGCAATTTCTTACATGGGAAACCAATACTAAGAAAACATTCACTGTATTATTTGGCATCTTTAAATGAGCTGGAAATGCAGAAATGTGATAACATTATTTCACAAGACAATTTTCATAAACCTTGAGCAGATGCTCTGAATCACTGGTAGTCCACTAAGCCCTCCTCCTATCATCATTTTCTGCAGCACTGTATTTCTGTACCACAGTTGGAATAGAGATTTTCAACAGGACCAGGAAACGTTCCACTGCACGCTATGTGTGATGTCCTGAATTACCTTTTTAATAGCTTAAGTTTTGCCTTCAGCAACTCTTTCTTTCTTTTCTTTCCAAACCCAATAACTCTTCCCCAGCACTCTTCTGGTGACTATCTTCAAAACCTCAGGAAATCATCCACTTTTGCTTGATGCACAATTCGCTATTTCCACTGTAATCACAAGTATGTGCCTGATAAATTAGTTATCCGCCACTCTGGCTTTCTGTCCCTACCAGATGCATTCCTCACATTTGTAGAGATGATTTTGGCACAAGAAAACAAATGGGCATCACCTTGTAAAAAGGCAATCCCATCTATATTTATATTTCTCTGCTCGGGAGCTTACTAATTATAGAACATTTATTACGATACTCTTTTAAAAATCATTAGAGACCCAAAAGTTCCCTGTGATCTACTTAATTTACTCAGAACAGAATTTATTACATAAATCTGTATTAACATCTGGCATAAGTATGTCCACCCTCTTGAAAATGCAGTTTTACAATAGCAGGAAAATCTATAATTAGTGCAAAGACTCCTTACCGTAATTGAATTGTGCATGTTTCAATAGAGTGGTTCCCTCTCGTACATGAAGGTTAAAACTTACAAAGGACATGTTTTCTCTCTTGTCATGCTGACATGACTGATAGCAAAGCCTATTTAAATTATTCTGACTGCTTCTGAGAGATTAATTTGTCTACACCACAGTTTTGTGTAATTTACAGACAGACAGCAAATATTAATATTTCATATTTATTTCCTTTATTTGGATTGTTTTTCAAAATATGAGCTTGAAATTGCATACTTAAAGATCTGCTGTACACGTAACTGAAAGGTCTAGGATGAAAAGAAAATGCAAGTCAGTTAAGAGGGCAAAATACCAATTATCAATCCAGCCTGCCATTTCATGTGCAGTTGTCATGTTCTATTGCTATTACCACTCTTTTATTATTTGTCTGCACAGTACTGGAGCTAGGATGCTGCTGTTTCAACCACTGTGTATGCACACACGTGCACACTTGTGCAAATATGCACACACACAAGCATCCACAGCTCTTCCATCTCTGCAGAGCCTGCAGCCTAAGTGATTGCATGCATAGTTATTTAATTATTCTTTTCATCCAGTTCACTAATCACACTCAATTTCAAAGGCCAGATGCAAAATCTCAGGGCTTAATGAGAAAACCAGTTAATTTTACAGGGAATCAGTCTGAACATCACAGGAAGACCCCCTGAACCTTCACTGCTGGAACAGGCATGTAGCTATCCACATAGAAAATACAGGAGAAGCCTAGACTAGTCTTCTTTCATTGCTGAACCACCTCTGACTTCAAGGGTCACTGAATATCAATGTAGCAATGAAATAGATCACCATATTGACCCCATTGCACCTCCATCTTATCCAGTCATCTGCCCAGATAGCCCTTAACAATAGCTACATCCTCATCTCATCACACAGTAGCACAGCTAGCAAGAATCATTGTTTGGTTTTCCATCTAGAATTCTGTTAATTTTGAAAGCAGTGTTATCATGGAAAGCAGAAGCTTGCTCCAGCTGCTCAGTGGAAAAGTCTGAATCTTTTGACTCTGTGACAAATTTTCCCAGCCTGAAGGAATTACAACCAGTAATGACTTTTCCCTCTTCTGACTCAGTTTCCACATAAGCTTCTCCTCCTCCATCAGTGACAGAGTCTGGCTTCAGGAGAATGAAAATAGCAATCATCAGTAACTGCCAATCCTGTGGGATCACCTCTATCTCTGAGTCACCCTCCCTGACCAAAGCCTGTTGTCACAGAAATCACGGTCCTGTGGTACTGTAGTAATTCTTTCACTGCTGAACTACAATTTGAATCTGCAGTTTCCTTCACTACTGGGGAACATTATTAACTCTCACGTCCATGTCCTGGGCATTCAGACTCCAAGTATCATGACTCTGGAGTCTTTCTTACTTTTTACTTGACTCTTCTGCCATACCAAAGAGATGTCTCCAAACCAGAAAGGATAACTTTGTAATCATGCGCAGAACAGAAGCTCTGTGAACACTCGCTGAAGTGATGAGGCACAAGGCATACTGATAATAAGCAACAAATATATACATATTATTAAAAGGAATCTCAACCACACCTTTGGAAATCACAGAGGTTATCTTTATTTAATTTTTTCTCCTAAATAGCTTGATAGATTCCATAGTAAATCTAGTAGACAGCTATGTTAAAAAAAAAAAAAAAAATCCAAGTTTTGCAAGAAGCGATTGTTATTAACCTGTTCTAAAGTAGCTGTTACATAACAAACCACCATGTGAACCAGTTCATGCATCCCACAGACTTCTAAATTTCAGATCCAAGCAATGATAAACCTGCCAAGTTTAAAACAGTCCTTGAAAGGTCTCATGTAAAAATAAAAGCAAGATCTGCTAAATTTTAACAGGAATGTTAATTTGTACAAACAATTTACAAATGGGCAAATTACAGTCCTCTGTCATGACCACATATTCTACTCTACAACAATGGTATAAGGCTGCAGCAGAAGGCACATGAGTTATGGCACAGCTTGACCTGGTCTGGGCATACAGACCACTTGGAGAGCCCCAAAATTCCCACTATTCTCACTGTCCTTGATTTTCTCTTTCTTGATTCCCTGATTTCTTTAACACAATGACATATCTGTTTTTCCTTAAAACTGGGGGTGTTATTTGTTACCTTGTAGGTGGCAGTTTTCACATCTCAGGAATTTCCATTTTCATGGTACTAATGGGAATAATTTGCACCCTATAGAGCATCAACCTTTTTCAGAATATTTAGACTATGCTTAGGTTTGAAATTCAAGCTGGGAAACCACTGAGTTTCAGGTGTGGAGTTAATGATGTTAATATACAGATGAATATTTTGGTGACAAGTTTTAAAAGAGGATTAAGAATGTTTCAAGAGAACAAATATCAGAATACTACTATCCCAGTAAATAGTCAGTTTTACGAGATTAGCTGTTCTCAGGAAATTTTTGCCATTGCCAAGCAACAGTTCCTGTTATTCATACTGGCATCAGAAAAGGAGGGGCAGAAGATGATCAGAAAAGTCTTCAGTAATACAAAAAAATCTAAGCTACGTATGCAATGACCCCATCAAAATCCAGAGCCTCTTGTCACTAAAGTTATAATTTCAGTTTGTCATTTATAACATATCTCCTTCCTCTACTCAGCTGAAATATTTCGTTAAAATGCAGGATTCTTCCCTAAATTACATAATTTAATTCAGAATTCTTCCAATGGTTAACATAACTTAATAAAGACTAGCTATCTTTCTCAAAGCCCAGTAAAAGTACTGACAGTTTAGGCTTGATATTTCCATTGTTTTCTAAAAACATGAAGAACAAAGTCTCAAAAAGAGAGCAATAACACCTATAATAAAGGATTTTTCTTTACTACTAGGAAAGTGGTAATTTTTTTTACTACTACTAGGAAAATAGTAATTAAGAATGTCCTTAAACTTCAAATTAAAAAAAAAAAAGTTGAAAAAGTAAAGTCAGATCTATGAAAAAACAAGCAAAGAAGCAAAACAAACAAAACCATAAAGAAATAAAACTCAGCAATTTTATGTTATCTACCAGGATTTTTTTTTTTTTTTTTTTCAGATAGTATAGAGCAGGAAGAGCTAGGAGCCTTCAAAACTCAGAGATTATCAGACACTATTTGATTTTACAATGAGGCACCACACACATAAAGCTTGTCAATTCTAATTTCTTTGATCACTTGCAGTGGGCATCCACTTTTCAGATATCAACAGACTAATGACACTTTTGACCCACTTACGAATTAACTGAAAAAAACTCCAACAAATAATTTCTGTCTGAGACTCCATGACTTCTCATTTGACAAATACTGCCATTCTCATCACTAGCAGTACTTGCATATATAATCGCTCAAATTTTGGATGAGGTTTCTGGCTTATTTTTTTGATGATCAGTTATAAACTAAAAGCTCTTGAGTGGTTCCCGTGCTAAGGAATAGAGTGTTTATACATTGATAAGAAGAACAGGGTAAAATGAAAAAATGGAAATTACACATTTGGGATTACTGCTTCTCAAGAGAAGACTAGAAATGAGGCTTAAAAAGGGTTTCCATCATCTACATGGATCAGCTCTAACCTTTCTGAAAAGGTTGCCCAAGTATCAAAATGTTTAATTCATATGCTTGAATGCTGCTTTACATCACTTTATTTTTATATTTGGCTCTAAAGGAGTGAAGATGTCAAGTTATCTGAAAAATAGTATTTGGAGAAATTAAGTAGGGTCAGCATTGTTTTGGAAAGTTGTGATGGGTTTGTGTGGTAGGGTTTTTGGTAGCAGGAGCAGGGGGCTATAGCAGTGGCCCCCTGTGAGAAGCTTTTCAAAAGCTCCCCAGCTCCAAGATGGACCCACCTCTGGCCAAGGCCAAACCAATAAGCAAAGGTGGCTGTGCCTCTGTGATAACGTATTTAAGGGGAACCTGGGAGGTGGGAGGGAATTTGTGAGGAGTGGTTACCAGAAGGACACCTATGTGAGCACCAAGGTCAGTGGAAGGAAGGCGAAGAAAGAGAGGGAGTTGTGCTGGAACAGAGAGCCCCCCTGTATCCCATGGTGAAACAGGAGCACTGCCCTCCCTGCCACCCATGGAGGTCACTGGAGGAGCAGAGATTCACCTGTGGTCTGTGGAGCACTCCTGGGACTCTGTTGTATTTTGGCACTGGGAGGACTGCAACATGTGGAGGTGATCCATACAGGAGCGTCTGGAGAAGAACGAGAAGGTTTGTGGATGGCCGGTGCTCAGTTGCCCTCTGGGCTCAAACCACAACAAAAGTTTAAAGCAGCTGAGCAATTACAAAGGCTTTTGACTAATGAATTCCTTCCCAATACTTTGAAAGACAGGGTTGCCTCTGAGTCACCATCTGTTTTTAAATTGTTAACAAGTGACTTATATTGTGTAAGCTGTCAGTTCCATAGTACTTTAGATGTATATTGGATGATACTGTGCTTTTCATTTCATTCAGACCATGTTCTGAAAATACCCATCACATTTTCCTACAATTAAAATTATTACATTTATCTAATAGAATATCTTGTTATTAACTGGCACATATTTCTGGCGGACAATAATAAACAGGAATTTAATCATACTATTTTGAAATAATGTAAACATCACTGAAGGAAGTATTCTAAACTTAAAGATTAAAACATAGTGTTCATTTCCCGTAAAATAAGCATTTAATAAAGATAATGGTTTGCATTGTATTTAAGATTCCATTAGAAAAACATTTCAAATAGAGGTGTTTCTGTAATAATGGTTGTTATAATTGTTAAAAGAATGCTTTGCTTGCAAATCTAGCAAATATTTGGCTTATGAGAAGTCATTAACTCATAATTCATCCTGAAAAAGGAGGAATGGGGTGTGGAGGGAGGGAAGGAGGCAGAAGTGAACTGCAGCTGGAGGCAGAGTAACAAAGCAAACTTTTCTAAACATCTTAAGAGTTAAAAGTTATGGGTGATTTCTCCTTAATTAGCCATGGTGTAGCCAGTAGCTATATATAACTCAAGATAAACTGTAGAATTAATCAGTTTTCCAGATGAGAAACTGCTCTATTACTTGTGAAGTGGTACATTTTAGAGTATGTAGCAACTGATACTCTGGAGCAGATGCAGAAATCCCATGGGATGATCATAGAAAAGGAAGAGAAAGAATTGTGAGAGATCTGGAGAATATCAACAGAGGATGACAAAGCAATGAAAGACTGC
The DNA here is from genome assembly GCA_010365825.1 of Otus sunia. NCBI lineage: Eukaryota > Metazoa > Chordata > Aves > Strigiformes > Strigidae > Otus > Otus sunia. Next base: position 132,416 of record ML997879.1, on the reverse strand, counting down.
TGTCAATTCTGTTAGCAGAATTAGCAGGACAACACTCCCGGCAGTAAAAACAAAGGAAATCCAACCAGAAGAAAGACAGAGAAGGGAGATCTGAAGGGAAGAGTGCAGAAAGTGGGACCTCATTCTGTCAGGAAGGTCTCATTAGTGACCTTAATGAGAACTGTTACAGCTGAATGGGAGAAGCAGAAATCAGGCTAAGACAGTTCAGCAGAAAGGTCAGATAAGAGCCATCATGTTTAAAATGACTAATTTATCCAGATACTTGTAGATTAACCATGAAGATTCAGTGAATAGAGATTGCAGTGTGCAACTCCATTTGACACACCAGACTAGTTCAGTTTTACATCTTACCTGTGAAATGCCATTTGCTGGTGGTAAGGCAATAATCTTCTTCAGAAACTAATCTAGGCAATACTCTTTGGAAGCTCACATTGGCTTCTTTACTGTTTCCTGTCCCTCCACATCCATGATTTTGTTGTGAGTTAGGGGCACTTTATTCATTCACACCATTGGACTTTCTACAGCTAGTGAGATGCAACACGGTAGGATTTAAATTGTGCTATAGAAGTGCGTTAAGGAAAGCTCCAAATTTTTCTTTGCAACAAAGGCAGTTTATAAAGGTATGGATTTGTTCATGACACAGCCCTATAATAAAAATTTAAGAATAAATAAAATTTTTAAAAAAGTCTTCCACAAACATAAGTTTTTCTTCAAATATCTTATCCAAAACCCAGACATATTCAAAGCTAGCTATTAGGTTTCAAATCAGATAGACCCTAATTGCATTAGTTTACAGTATCTTAGCATATGACAAAAAATGTTTCTATTCTTTGAACAACGTGCTTTGCACCTCTCTAACCTCTCTTCTCCAGAGTGCTTTTGTGCACAATACCTCACAGATGCTTTCAAAGGCATAGAAAACTATGCCTTTGAATGCTATGTCTATTCATCCTGGACAAGAATACCACAATGTATAAAACCTAGTTCATTTACTTAACAAAAAGAGAGGGACTACTGTAATTTTCATTTAAAGTCTTGGCATTATTTAGTTCCAGTTTATATATTCTAGACTTAATATAACAGTACCAAAAAAACTTGCAGTTAACATTTGTGTTTAGGCAGAACATATTTCATAGGTGATACGCTTATGCTTTAATTCTTTTAGGCTCAAGTTGAAAAATAGATAAAAGATATTAAGTGAGAAGCCTGTGTGATTAACTTGTAATTTTACTTGGATGCAGAGCTCTAAAAGGTTGTTATTAGCTTGATTCTATCAAGGTGAAGTGAATTCTTCTCTCTCATCTGGAACATTTCCCTCTGAGTGATGGAGAAATATAAGTATGTCAACAGTAAAAGAAAGACCAGAGAGAGCCTCCATTCCCTGCTAGATGCAGGAGGAAACATGGTAACAAGTGATGAGGAAAAGGCTGAGGTGCTTAATGCCTTCTTCACCTCAGTCTTTAATAACAAGACTAGTTGTACTGAGGGAATCCAGCCTCCTCAGCCAGAAGACACAGACTGGGAGACTGACCCCCCCACAATCCAGGAGAAGATAGTCAGTGTACTGCATCACATAGACACACACAAGTCTATGACACTGGATGGGATACACCCGAGAGTGCTGAAGGAGCTGGCTGGGGTGCTCGCCAAGCTGCTTTCCATCATTTATCAGCAGTCCCGTCTGACCAGGGAGGTCGTGACAGATTGGAAATTGGCCAATGTAACGCCCATATATCAGAAGGGTCAGAAGGATGATCCGGGAAATTACAGGCCTGTCAGCTTGATGTCGGTGCCCGGAAAGCTGATGGATCAGCTCATCCTGAGGACCATCACACAACATGTGCGGGACAACCAGATGATCAGGCCCAGTCAGCATGGGTTTATGAAAGGCAGGTCCTGCTTGACAAACCTGATCTCCTTCTACAACAGGGCAACCTGCTTATTGGATGAGGGAAAGGCTGTGGGTGTTGTCTACCTTGACTTCAGTAAGGCCTTTGACACCGTTTCCCACAGCATTCATAGTGTTTAGGGATATGGTGTAGCTGAGAACAGTCAGTGTGAGGTTAATAGTTGGACTAGATGATCATCAAGGTCTTTTCCAACCGAGATGATTCTGTGATTCTGTGAAAATCTTCTTTTAGAAGAACAGCAACAGTAAAAAATACCAAGTGGAAATCTAACCTTTTGGTTACCTTTAGTAAAAGCTTAGAAAGAGGCAAACTGCCAGTAAAGAGACCTTTGGATCTCTGTTCCATGGGCTTTTGTCTCAAACAGTAACAGAATACTAAGTAACTACATAATAGGATTTCCTTCAAACAGAAGATCAAGCAGAAACATCACTTCTGAAGCAATTTTGTATCTCTCTGCTTTATTGTATATGTCCAGTGACAACTCTCTCCTGACAGGCTTCTTGCTACAGATTGAAAGAAGCACTGTATATGTTCAACACCCTTGCCATATACGACATATTCTGACCTGAAGAAAGTTTCATTCTTGAAGATGAGAGTCTTTATTTGTATATTATATCCTTCCAACCACATCAAATTTAATTTGTTATTCGTTTGATCTATACAAATGTAACCTTAAAAGTGTTTCATGTACATAAATCAATTCAATACAATCAAGTAAGCATTCAAGATTTGTTGAGTCCTAGGTTCTTCAAATGTTCTCTTGCACAACGACTTTCTATACCAGACTTCCTTGGCTTCTCTCACTCTTGTTGCTGTTGCATTCACCTTTCTACCAAGATAATTAAGACGTTATTGTATTTCTATATTTCAGCATATTGTCTTTGACAATGAGGGGAAATATTTCTGAGCAAAATCTCTGTCTCTCTCTGTATCTCTGAAGAAAATCTCTCTCACAAAATGTCCATTCAATTAAATCTTTGAAAGCATGAATATATTGAAGAAATTTAAAACTAAACCAGATCTCCTTTCCTGTACTATTTTTTTGGCAAGACTGGGTTATTTTTCATCAAGAAGTGTCATATTTGTCACTGTAATTTCTGCAGCGAAAGAGACAAATAAATAGGTTCTCTGTTTGTTTCTTCCAATAAACTTGAGTTGTTATTACCTACTCTGTATACTGGCCACAAAAGGAAGCTATCAGAATATTATTCACAACCATATCCACTGCTGAACCAGTCCTCTATCATACTAAGCACTATAAAAACACAAAATCTCATATAACAAAAGCTGACCTGTTTCTGATAATCTGTCCATGTGAAAGCCAAGTAAGTGATGGGTTTTCTCTGTCGAAACCACATGAGCCATTTCAGCCATACAAGATCTTTTTGCTCCCAGAAATGAAAGCTACTACAGGCTGCACACTGCAGTTTTTGCTCCATAAACCTTCCTACACCTTGATCATGTTTTTGTCTCAGTCTTCTCAGATACAGTAGGAATGCAGACTACTTTATGTCTTCCCAGAGTTGGGATCCTATGGCCTCTCACCCTTATTTCCTCTTCTTCTTCTAGACATACTCTAGTGTGCTCTGCAGGCCAAGGATGAAACTGAGAGACATCTCTACAGGTCTTTACCTCACAGGTAAGTGCTAAATCAAAAATGTAGCTATGGTCTTCCACTGAACAGCTAGTAAGGAAGTATACCTTTAATGCATAAAACAGTGTGCGTCTAAATGCGGCTGAGAGAAGGGACTATCCAAAATGTTTATCACACACCATCAGAAGATAGTTAATAGCCCAGCATCCTGTAGTCACTTCAGCAGTGGATCTGTTTTACTTAAAATGTCATGGATTTAGATGAATACTGTTTTGATTTATTTCCATCACAAGAACTTTCACAGGCCAAAAGCAAATGCAACCCCCCACATGCACCCCTTCATTATGATTTTTATCATTTGACCTACTAGTTCATTTTCTCACAAAAATCTACTTTCAATTACTTAGGTCTTATTCATGAGGCCAGGAGAATTGTTCTTATGTACCATTTTCAATTTATTATTATCTCTACCACTTCTCAGCAGATTTTCCAAGGAGAGGATAGTGATAAGCCTTTGCCTGTCAAACTAATTACACACACAACACAAGTATAAGAAAACGGATGACAGGTCAAGACAACCCTCCACAGTCCTTGAATTTCACAGACACCCACACATAACACCTTGCATTTACTATTCCTTCCAGACTGCTGTACTACTGCTACATTAGGACCTGAAATCTTAGCCTTTGAAAAGGAACAGAAATCTCAGTCTTTCTAAAATGCATCTATCCCCTTTCAGCTCTGGATCTACCAGTTTGCATTCATCCCAATAGAGATCAGTGCAATAGTTTGTCATTTTTCTCACCAAAAAGTTTGCATCCTGAAAATCCAGTATAGAATATTCAACACTCCGCTGCTATCAAAACATATACAATAGAAACAAAGCTCAAATATTTTTGAATGAAGTGTAGAAAATTAATTGAAAAAATCATAATCTGCTTCTAGACACTTGCTGAGCTGAAGACGAAACTGAATTATGACAGAAATAGTTCAGAAAGAATTATTTATGACATTTACTAGAGAAATTGTTTTCTGAGCAAGTTCTAAGAAATAGGAATATTCAAGCAATGATTCACAGATTATTTACAAATTTATCATCCAGTGAACATCTGTGCAAACACCAAGGTCAGTTGAAGAAGGAGAAGCAGGGGGAGGTGCACCAGTTCTGAGTCCCCCTGCAGCCCATGGTGAGACGGCAGGCCCCCCCCTCCACCACCCATGTAGGTCAACAGTGGAGCAGATTCCAACCTGCAGCCTGAGGAGGACCCCACATTGGAGCCGGTGTCTGCACCTGAAGAAGGTGGGAATCTGTGGGAAGAAGTCCTTGCTGTTGTAGTTTTGTGCTGGGAGGATTGTGACATATGGGGGTGACCCAAGCTGGAGCAGCTAGGGAAATGCTGTAGCCTGTAGGAGGGAATCATGTAGGAAAAAGTTCATGGAGGACTGACTCCCATGAGAGGGCAACTATGCTGGAACAGGGGACAAATGTCAGGGGTTACCCCCCGGCCAAGAAGAAAGAAGTGGCAAGACTGACCACACCTTCATTCCTTCCTCCTGCACCCCTGGGGAGGAGGAAGTAGAGATATTGGAAGCAAAGCTGAGCTCAGGAAGAAAGAAGTGGTGAGGGGAAGGTGTTTTTAAGACGTGGTAATGCTTCTCACTGTCCTACGCTGTCTGTTCAGTGTTGTTGTTCCTGTCTGAATTAAATTTATGTTCTTTTTTCCTTCCCCTAACAAGTCTGCCTTTTGCCCATGACCATAATGGATACATAATCCCTCTTTATCTTTATCTAAATTCTGGACACTTTTGTTTTACTTTCTCCATCCCAGCTTTCCCTGTTTTGGCCAGGATAAAGTTAACTTTCCTAGGGCTGAGAGGGAGAACAGCTGGAGGGCTGGGCCCAGACTGATCATTCCACATCATGTGATGTCATGTTCAGTACATAGGCAGATGCAAGGTCTATAATTAAAGGATACCTGACTCACTAACAGTAATGGATAAAATTTGTCTGGAGTTGAAACATCTTTACAAAGTTGTGCTGATTTGAGATGAATGTATTGATGTGGTGAAAATATTTTTTAATATAATGATGTATGGAGAACAGACTCTTTCTCCAGAGTCCTTCACTGAAAATCCAGACTAATCTGAGACTTAGACACAGGTCTTAAGTTTAAGGCTATCAGTTTTACTCTTCACCCTGGGTTATCCATACTTTGGGTACTGATATTTGACTAGTTTATTAACCTGCTTCTTTTCTTTCTGAACAAGCAAATAGCAGGGACTGGACATCTAGATTTTCCTCTGTGCCTCGTAAACATGTATTCCTTTGTTCCCACCCATTTTGCAGCTAGATTCAGTGCTGTGTAGTTAATGGTTCAGATTAATTTAAATTACTCCCCTCTTCTGAAAGGATAAAGAGGAAGTTGAAAGAATTTGCAGGACACAGACACAAATAAACTGCAACAGCTATACTGTTTCTGTATCTGGGCTAAACTATGGATCAATCTGGTCACAGAATTAGAATTTAATCTACTGCTACAACACTTTATGTAACTTCTAATTTTTGTTCTTGTTGAAACTCAGACTTCTGAATTTTAGTATTTGTCATTCAGAAACTCTTAGTTTCCCTATATTATATGGTGTTTTATTAGAGCACACATCTTAAAATATAATAAATATCTCATTATATATGAAAAAACACCTTATGTATAGTACCTGTCTAGTCAGTGACACTGGTCGGGCTAAGGTATGATTCAGCACAAGTAATAGGATGAGAAGTCTGCCTCAAGGCTTTTAGTTTGTTCAGGATACCAGATGTCCTGGTTTTGGCCAGGATAGAGTTAACTATTCGTGGGCTGAGAGGGAGCACAGCTAGAGGGCTGGTCCTGGATTGGTCATTGGAGCATTCCCCATCATGAGACGTCATGTTCAGTACACAGGGAGATGCGTGTTCACTCATGCCCCATTTCGGTTTTGGTTTCCCGGTCAGCGTGGTGGGATTTCTGGTGTGGTCAGGATCGCTGCTGGGGGTGGCCTGCACACCGGTTGCTGGCTGGTGAGCCACTGCTGCATTTTACCCATTTGGACTTACTATTGTTACTGTTGTTTTGTTACTATTACTACTTTTTTTTTTATTCAACGTACAAATTTCTTTTTTTTTCTCCCTCCCCTATTTCACTGAGGGGAGGGATGAAGTAAACGATTGGCCACGTGGTGAATGGCTACCGGGCAAGTTCAAACCACAAAAGTCTTTTGGCACCCAACTGAGGCCTGAGGTTTGAGATAATGACAGAAAGGGTCATAATGTTGATTGCTTGGTTCCTTAATATTTTATCACCTCATTTGCAATCTGTATTTCCCTTGCTGTTGCTCACCATCCATGAGAGTTGGGTTAAGAGATCCAGTTTTTAGGAATGAAAAAGCAAGATGGACGTCGTCATATTCCAAAGGAGGTGATTAATAAAATAACAGCTATGTCCCCATTAACTAACAGAAAGGAAACGCAAGCTTTCTTGGGTGTTGTGGGTTTCTGGAGACTGCACATTCCAAATGACAGTCAAGATTGTCAGCCCTCTCTATCAAGTGACCCAGAAAAAGAATGATTTTATTTGGGACCTGGAGCAACGACAGGCTTTTGACAAGTTAAAGAGGAAATAGTTCGTGCAGTAGCCCTCGGGCCAGTTTGGACAGGACAAGATGTTAAAAATGTGCTCTACACTGCAGCCTGGAAGAGTGGCCCTACCTGGAGTCTCTGGCAGAGAGCACCAGGGGAGACTCGGGGTTGACCCCTGGGGTTTTGGTGTCGGGGATACAGAGGATCCGAGGACCGCGATACTCCAACCAAAAAGGAGATACTGGCAGCATTTGAAGGGGTCTGAGCTGCTTCAGAGATGACTGGAACTGAAGCACAGCTCCTCCTGGCACCCCGACTGCCAGTGCTGGGCTGGGTGTTCAAAGGGAGTGTCCCCTCTACACACCATGCAGCCGATGCCACATGGAGTAAATGGGTTGCATTAATCACACAACGAGCTCGAATAGGGACCCCAGTCATCCGGGAATATTGGAAGTGATCACAAACTGGCCAGAAGGCAAAGATTTTGGAATCAGAAGAAGAGGGAATGTGTGCTGAAGAAGCCTCACCATATACTAAACTACTGGATAATGAGAAGCGATATGCCCTGTTTGCCAACAGGTCCTGTTGCATTGTGGGGAAACATCGAAGGTGGAAAGCAGCTGCAGCTGTGTGGAGCCCCACACAACGGGGCCCTGAAGCTGCTGAAGGAGACAGTGAATTGGGTCAGTTCTCAGAGGTGAAAGCTGTGCAGCTGGCCTTGGATATCGCTGAGCAAGAAAGGCGGCCAGTGCTCTACCTCTGTACTGACTCATGGATGGTGGCAAATGTGCTGTGGGGGTGGCTACAGCAGTGGAAACAGAGCAACAGCGCAGAGATAAACCCATCTGGGCTGCTGAATTATGGCGAGATATTGCTGCTTGGGTAGAGAATCTGGTTGTAAAAGTACGCCATGTAGACGCTCAGCTACCCAAGAGCCAGGACACTGAAGAACATCAGAACAACCAACAGGTGGATCAAGCTGCTGAGATTAAGGTGGCTCAAGTAGATCTGGACTGACAACATAAGGATGAACAGTTTATGGCTCGCTGGGCCCATGACTCCTTAGGCCATGAGGGAAGAGATGCAACAGACAGATGGGCTCGTGACCGAGGGGTGGACTTACCCATGGATGTTATTGAACAGGTAATCCATGAATGTGAGACATGTGCTATCATCAAGCAAGCCAAATGGTTAAAGCCCACTTGGTATGGAGGATGACGGTCAAAATATAAATATGGGGAGGCCTGGCAGATTGATTTTATCACACTCCCACAAACTCAGCATGGCAAACACTATGTGCTTACAATGGTGGAAGCAGCCACCGTATGGTTGGAAACTTACACAGTGTCCCATGCCACTGCCAAGAACACCATTTTAGGCCTTGAGGAGAAAGTCTTATGGCGGCATGGCACGCCAGAAAGAGTCAGATAAAAGTCAGATAATGGGAGACAGTTGCGAAACAACCTCATAGACACTTGGGCCAAAGAACATGGCATTGAGTGGATATATCACATTCCCTACCATGCACCAGCCTCTGGGAAAATTTAACGATACAAGGGGTTGCTAAAAACTACACTTAGAGCAATGGGTGGTGGAACTTTCAAACACTGGGACGTGCATTTAGCAAAAGCCACCTGGTTAGTCAGTACCAGAAGATCTGCCAAGCAAGCTGGTCTTGCTCAGTTAAACATCCTACGTACCGTGGATGGGGATAAAGCCCCCGTAGTGTGCATTAGGAATATGCTGGGGAAGTCTGTCTGGGTCTCTCCTGCACTGGGTAAAGGTAAACCCGTGTGTGGGATTACTTTTGCCCAAAGACCTGTGTGCACTTGGGGGGTAATGCAGAAGGATGGAGAGATCCGATGTGTGCCTCAGGCGATTTGATTTTACGTGAGAACAGCCAATGAATCAAACTGTCAAATAACCCTGTTATGGCAATTGGTGCCTTGCAACATTCCTGTGCCACATCCAAAGCCTCCTGTTCATCGACTGAGTCAACTCCACCTCATTCCTCCAGCCTTAAAGACTCTCATGACAGATGGAACCTGAAGTTATGGACTAAATGAACTCAGCAGACATTGTGGAAGGATGGCCCATAGACTGAGGGAATGATACCTGTGAGACCTGGGAATAAGGGGTGGTGATTCCTTAGGATGTATTTGGAACCTGAGCATGACATCAGTGGTATGGAATAAGGGGTGGAGACTGTCCTGGTTTCGACCAGGATAGAGTTAACTTTCCCTGGGTTGAGAGGGAGCGCAGCTAGAAGGCGGGTCCTGATCAGTCACTGGAGTATTTCATCCCATGTGAAGTCCCACCCAGGGATACAGGTGGGCACGGGCTTTCTCTGGCACCGCCATTTTCGGGTTCCGTCCCGGCCACGTGTTGCTGTGGGGGCGGTCGCCGCGCTCGGTCAGCCACTGCTGCATTTTACCTGTTTCTTTTGGACACACTATTGTTACTGTTGTTCTCTTGTTATATTTAGTAAATTCTTTCTCTTTATTCAACGTACGAATTCTCTTCTTTTTGTCCCTCCCCTATTTCACCAGGGACGGGGAAGGTGAACAGCCGCCCATGTGGTGTCTGGCTGCCGGCTGAGTTCAAACCTCAACAGTGACTTACTGTGCTAATATTGCATCCAGTGTTCTTGTTCATTCTTCACAGTGTAAATGCCAAGATTACAGTGTTAACCTCCACATGCTTTTCTGCTGCTTAGTTTCCTTTGTAGTATACTCCTTTGTGAACCTCCTTGTGCTTTCTCTCTTCTAAAATACCTTAGCAGGACCTCCTGCATTACATTAGCTTGTCCCATATAAATTTCATTCTTCATCCACCTATCTGCTCTGTGTGTTTTGTCATCAGCATTGTTCTTCATTGTATATCCTTATGATTCTGAGTACAGCAGTTCTCTGACTAAGGAAATATTTTGCTTTTTTCTTTGCGTTCTCTGTAGAGTGCATTGCTCCTTTGTCAAAGGTATGCTTGAACAGTAGGAGCCCCCTGTGCACTTTCTTTCTCATTGCCATCGATTTCTTTCTTATTTTACCTTCATATTCCATGGCAAAATCTCTCACTTTCTTCTTCTGCTTCATATTCCTCAGTTTAGTTTTTGATTTCATGTATTCCATCCTTTTCTTAGTTTTCCCTTGTTTTCTTTCTGAAGGACCATCTGTGCTATTTCCTAATTCTAAAAGGGAGGGAAAGAAAAGGAAGGAAGGAAATTAATGAGATAGATAAGCAGCACAGCAGATGGTATGATCTTTAATTGGTGCAATCCTCTTCCCCTTCCAAAATCTTTAAATCCTTATACTATAAATTAGACATAAGAGAGAACCACCTTACTGTTATGTATCACCAAAGGAAGGCAATAGCATCTTTGGGAAAGTGCTTGTTCTTGCAGCTCAGACTACCTCAAAAAGAGGATGCTTCAGAAATGCTACCACCTAAAGCCTAAAATTGTTAGACCTGGTTTTTCCTCAGTGTTTTTAACATTGTATGTCTCCTATATAAGTTTTCATAAAATAGCCACTGAACTGTTAATGCAATCAAGTTTAATTTGCTGCATTCTCTTTGCTTTAGGTGTAACAGCCTCTGCATTTTAGACTGATACTTCCTTACCCGCTAACACAAACACCTATATATGTGTGACTCAAGTATCAGAGAAATTATTCTAACCTGTAGAAGAATTACTCATAAAAATTTACACTTTAGCCTTGCAATTTGTGTTGATTTGCTGTTCACCAAATTTAGTAATATGGGCAAGTTGTCAGGCTGGAAGGTGACATAGCCTGGAGATGCTTTTTAGCTCTTTTTCCACTAGAAGCAGGGTTCATACAGGTGAAACTAATGGTATCCTCAAGTCATTCTTGAGAATACATTTACATGTAGATCAATTATTTTCTGAGGAAAAAAACACTAAATTCAGACTCCTTTTGTTCCAATGAGCAACAGAAGATGCTTGGTAAAGAGGACGACCAGCTTGGTGAAATGTGAAAGATCTTAAACACCACCACATGAATGTGATTGCATTTCACACTTCCTTACTGAGTTTGTAGTCTGATATTAGATCCACCAGAGTATTGGCTCTGAACACTTTTCCCTGAAGAAAAATGTGAATATAAGATTGCTTTGCAGCAGCTGTATCACTTATTTGAGCACAGCACCAAGGTAGAAGATGGTTTTACATCGCACTGCTTAAATACATAAAAAGGTCTTTTGCACAACACTGCAGTATGCCATACTGTTGAAGACAGAGATCCTAAAACAGATTATTTTTTTTCACACTGGTTTGAGAAGCAGTGTGTAAGAGTTGTGCTGATTCAGTTTGTATGCGCGCATGTGTTTTGCTTTGCTGCAGAAAAGAATATACATCTTTTGTCTTTGTAGACAGGAAAAATATTGTGCAAGCTACTTGGGAATATTTCTCTAGTATTGTTTTAATGGAAATATGTCTCCAGTACTGTTTTAATACAGCTTTCTAGTGATATTTGAGGTCTCTCCAAAGAAGCATACATGCAGTAATTGCAAGTGGTGCCCTGCAGGCATAGGCTTTGCTGTAAGTTCAATTTCAGAAGGTGTTGCCTTGAAGGAATATGTTATTTTGTGTTCATTATGTACTTGTTATGTATGGTCTGGAGTACAGAGAGAAAAGACCAAATCTTTAAGGCTGGAGTTGTCTTCCTGTAGGCACTTTGAGATTATTATTTTGACTCATGCAGCACAAGCAGGAAAGAACTATGGATTCCCTTCCTTTTTGTTGATAAAGGCAATGAAAGCCACAGAGGGATGTGCATGTCTGTCTGTGTGTGTGATGTTCTTTATGTATTAATTTGCATCAGTCTAAAAATACCTTCAAATAAGCTCTTTCCAGGGAAGTTGATAGATTGAGTATAATTTAAATAATAAATGCCCTGCCATTGAAAGGAGTAGCAGCAATTAAGGAAAGCAGTGTATGCTGTTACATAAATGGATAAACAAAAAACCTTCCACAAACCAAAAGCTCCTTTTTGGTTTAGAAAATCCTTTTTTTAATGATCTGAAGTTAGCCATATAGTGCAGATACTGTCCAGATATTTTGGAAGTTGTCTATTATATTTTTAATGTAATGGTGTCAACTTCTCTGGTTTATCATACTTGACAAACATTTTCCATATAACAAGATAAATTATAGCTTGTCAGATGGAGTGGAGTTGGATAGCACTAAGAGATTCATTTGTTTTCTCTGAATAATCAAGTGGGTCAGTGAAAGCCTGAATCAGCCAGTTTTCTCTGGGAGAGAGGAAAAACTTATGCCTCAGCACCAGTTCTTCCATCTCTCCTGCTGAGCTGCCTGCAAGAATTGAAAATAACAGCAACCCTATGCTGTGCATGTCCTCATGCAAAAGTAATATAGCTTTAATGGTAAAGAAGCCCTTGAAAACCAAACCTAAACAAGAAATAAAATTGGAAGCAAGAAGACACCATACCTCACTAACTACCTTTCTTGTTTCCTCTGCACCCCTTTCCCTTCTCTCTCTAGGTCAGCTCAATTCAGAACCAAATGCAGTCCAAGGGAGGCTATGGAGGTGGCATGTCTGCAAATGTTCAGATGCAGCTTGTAGATACAAAAGCAAGATAACTTCAGGGAAACCTTTCCAGTAAGTATTGCACTCTGCTCTTTAGGTACTGGTAGAGTAGTAGGAAGAACAATCATACTACTTCATAACAAGCTACCTATAAATAGGTAGCATTTCTGAGTAAAAAAATCAATATCCTGTAAGCATGTTAATTTTTTTATACAATGAACAAGAGATTGACCTGACTGCATCAGTCAGTCCATAAGCCTGTTTTATGCCTAAGATGCTATTAAGTATAGCAAATTTCAGAAGAATTTTGTGACATGATTGGAGTAACATTTTTACAGCAGTTCTGTCTGCTTAAGCATAGTATGTACAGTGTTAATCAATGAATGGCAATATTACAGTAGGAAAATGGTCACTCAGAATGTTCAAAACTCAGTTTAATGTATGTTTTCTGTCTTCCAGGTTTATGTGGGTTCCTGTATCTTCTTTCCTGTGTCCCTTCTTTTGCCTTGGTGACTGCTTTCTGTGCTCATGACGAGAGAATTGATGGCTCATTGTTCACCCTTTGTGATTACTCCAGTGAAATGTTGCTGTTCTGCTCTGATGATGCCATTTATCAGATTGGTCCAACTGTGCCTTTCAGTGGCATGCACACATTGGCCTCTACCAGTATCATGGACATATAGCTGTTTAGGATTGTTTTTAGCTTTTTGTTTGTTTTAAGCCAAATTAAAGCACCAATCTTAGCTTTCTTCATCCCTCACAAATAGTAATGTGCAACATTCTGTTGCTTTTTAGTCTTGAAATGTTCATTCAAATGGACATCCATTAATGTCTTCAGCCATCTATTATTCATACCCATTTTTGAAAGGTCTGGGACCTGCAAGCACAAATGATTATTTCATACAAAATCAGCAGAGTAGATTACTGCATGCTTTGTGAAGTTGCTTTGTATGGTGGCCCGCTTGGTGCTAGAAGGAAAAAAAAAAAAATTTCTTACTGCAGACTAGTGAAAAATTTTGCTGTGGCACCAAGCCATGCCTGTTTCTGAAAAAGGGCTTGTAACTTAGCTGCTTCAGAGTTACGTCTTTTATTTTAGTTTTTATCCAACTGGTCTTGAAATAGTAAAGAGAGAGCTTGCATTCATAAGGGATTTGTTGTAAATGTTTGGTATATTTATTTTGAGCTGACCTTGAGACTGTAAGCCAGTGTAGTACCGTATCTAAGTGTTGTGGAAGCGCTTTAGTCTATTTAAAAGCATCATGTTTGGCTGCTTCTTTTTCTTTCTACAATTTTTCTTAATTTTAGGCTATATGGTCATTTCCAGTAGCAGCATGTCAGACTGCCTGCAATATTAGCTGAAAAGTTTAGTAGACCTCTCTAAGTAGTTGGCAGTTTCTGTGTACTAAATATTTAGGGGCCATGAAAGTTGCTAAGAGCAACATACTAATCTGGCAGAACAGATGCCAATGAAAACAACATACAGGGTGACTTTTTACTAAGTCAGTTAAACGCCTTTTGCTCAGGTTCCAAAGCATGTTTCTTTCACATGTTGTGAAACTGTATTTTAATATTGCACTGTTTTCAGATTATCTCTGTAAATGGTCCCTTTTTTCCTCCTTATTGGTGGTTTGAGAGACGTCAATGATTTGAGTCCTGGTTGAGTTAAATTTTTATGTGAAAAAACTCCATCCAAACAAATAAGGCATGACTGAGCCTAGTCAGATCCGTTTTTATACGTAAACACGTGTTCATAAATATAGATTGCTGTCATAAATGATTCTTTATTCTTTTTCCAACCTTTTCATGATTTCATATTGCAACAGCTGTCAAGTTGATTTAAACATGTGTGAACCTACCTACTCTTCTCTCTCGGTTTGCAAACGCACAAAATGGAGGTAGTTTGCCTTTCCTAAGTTGTACTCCAGTGGTAGGTGTCAGTTATCTGGTTTTATAGTTCAAATTAGGTTGGATAGTCTTCACTGAAAAAAGGTACTGATTCATGATGACAGAAGATCAAGATGTTTGGTTGTCTGGGTGCATAAACACATGGCAGTGCAGCGATATATTTTTTTTTAGGGGTCAACATTTCCAATGCCACTTTATCAATGAGTCTTAAATATTATACTATGATTACAAAATTATATGAACTTTGTCATTGGTAATAGAGGCTTAAATTTGCTTGCCAAACCTATCTTGCACTTGTCAAAATGTTTTCAGCTCAATAGCCAGGAAAAATGGATTGACATATTTTTATAACCGACATACTTTTTTTGTACATTGTGTTCATTCTTGAATAAAGTCAGTTTAGTGTTGGCTTGTAGATATTAAAAGTATTGACTTTAATTCAATAAATGTTTTCTTTCAGTTGGTGGCCTACCTTTTTTCATAAATTACATTTGCATTAGAAAAACTTGCAGCCTACAGACAAATTTGTGGTAAATATTCTCTGAAGAGTACCCTATTAGTATAATAAGGTTTTTTCATGCCACTCAACCCTTCTGTTGCCAAGTGGATTGAACCATAATTTTATTGGCAATTTTGTTACATTGATTTAGTGTGTATACCAGGCGCTTCTGCAAGGATCTTAAAGGGAAGGTTTCTTAAAAAATACATAGGAAACCTTCATATACAGGATTTCTGTCCTTTTGACTGCAACTGCTATGTGTGTTACTTTCTTGATTGTGATGCAGATTACTGTGGTGATCAGTAGAAGACTTAATTGTGCAACTAATCATCATAATACACATCTGCATTAAATATACCTGCAAGGCACAATATTGTCTACTCTGTACTTGGCTCAATTAATTTTTATAGTTGACACTCTCAAAGTTAATTCCTTAAACACAAATTTACTACTTTAAACTTCATGCTACATTGTTTTAAAGTCTGATAATGAATTCATTAGCTCAGGGCAAGTTCTTGAAATTGCCAGTTTAGGAAAAAAGACAGTTCTAAAGGGAAAGAAAGATCAAGATAAAGCCATGAGATCTCAGTCAGCTGAAGGGTTCTTTTCTTTCATTGTTGAGGTTATGGAAGCTTAGTACTGTCTACAAAGGTGTGTCTTGAAGAGCAGATTTTTAATATAAAGGGGTTTGACCTCTTAAAGAAGGAGCCAGCCTGTTTACACTTAGTTTTTAGTCTGTTTAGCTGCCTAAAGCAGTTGTATGAGTCAATTCATCCCTTTTGTGCCTTTTTAAAATGAGAAGGGGCTGTATTAGCAACAAAGTCTCTGAACATAGTCCTGGTGCCAAGTAGCACTGTACTTTGCCATGATTTGATAAACCAAAAACCCCCCAGCCTTCAGATCCAGAAAATTAAGTTGTTCAGAAATCTTGCCCTGTCCACATAATGACAGGGTCTTACTGAGTACAACATATGTTTCATCACAACACAATTATTCTGATTTCAGTATTCCTTCTCTCTTTTTTCTTTTTTTTTTTTTTTGGTGGGGGGGGAGTGAGCAGGAGATGTGTCAAATATTGATTTTCAAAGTCTCATTTTTCAAGCTATTTCTATTTTGTGTGTAGGCATGTGAACAGTACCTCTTCCTGAAGAATGGAAAGTGATTTTTGAGCTTCATAAGGATTCTATAGATCTTCTGCAGTTTGTTGTATTTCCTGATATCCATCTTCTGTGAAGATCTCTACGCATGTCACTCAAAAGATTTCATGAATTGACTGTACTTTCTCTCTTTATAGGACTTTAAAAAAAAAAAAAATAGAGTACCATGTCCTCTTCTGAAACTAGTAAGAAACAGTATAAGATCTACCAAAGAAAGTTTGTTAGGTTTTTATATTTGTGAAGACAGTTTAATGGAGATTTCTACAGATCAAAAGCATTTGGTGAAGATTTCACACTGATTTGTGATCCTGGATTTTGCAGTTTGGGAATATTGCATTTATTTGAATTTCAACAGTAAAATTCCCATTTCTTATTCCATATCCCTTTTTCTGTGATCTTAGCTAATCACAGAAGACTATGCATAGTTATGCATATTATGCACTATTTACTCTTTAACACTTTCTTATTCCTTAGAAACAGTTGTTAAGATGATAGAATGATGAAATTTGGATTAAATTGCAGATTTAGTGATATAATGCAATTCCACGAGCATGAATGGTTACGCCAGGACACAAAACGCTTTCAGAGTAAAAGATGTTACAGGCTCAGTATTTGGGATGAGAGTTTGAGGCTTCTTTTGTATTAAGTCTATAAAGACATGCTGGCTGCAGCCACAGGCTACAACTTCCCTATAAAACTAGTCTACTACGGGTAAGAAGATGTAAAAATTATAATCAGCACAGCACAACCTTATTTCTGAAGAAGTTCACCTGCCTGAGTCTGATGGCACATGCAACGTATGCTACTGGGAAGATAAGAGACACTGAGTGAGCAAATTGCCAAGCAGTAAGCAAGATTCCTCAGAATGAGATGTAATGAAAACTTAACCATTTCCTGCTGGCAAAAATCTGCATCAAAATAGCAATAGGTACATTTTAGGTGGTTCTTTCAGAGTTTGCTCTTAAGTGATTAGAACCGATCTCTCTGCATAGATGCCGTAAGTCAACATAACTGGAAGTTATCATGGGCTTGAGCACATAACACTCTCTAAGTGCAAGACCTGTCTCTTGAATCATCACTGTGAATGTACAGCTCCAGACAAAATACAATAAAACATCCTTCTCACTCTTGATAGATGTCCTACCTTATGCAATATTGACAGATATTAAACTGGTATTGTGGTGAGCATATTTAAACAGTTAATGGAGGAGAATTGCATGTGCTTTTCAGTATTTCAGAAGAAGAAAACCCATTTACTTTCATTGTATTCGTGACATGAAGCAAAGTGCTCATACATGTGCACCTCACCACTTAACAT
Source organism: Otus sunia (assembly GCA_010365825.1). Taxonomy (NCBI): domain Eukaryota; kingdom Metazoa; phylum Chordata; class Aves; order Strigiformes; family Strigidae; genus Otus; species Otus sunia. The sequence continues at coordinate 114,856 of ML997879.1, read as the reverse complement.
TACTAAATCAGCTCTAAATTATTTAAATATGTTCACTACTCAACAAATAAGTTGACAAACACTTAATTGTATTTAGCATCACAAATAATAATGTTGTAGTCCTGACTGTAGATCCATATACAGTGACTGTGGCATTAAAGCTTATTGAAAATTATATGCTAGCTCTGCCAATAATTAGTAGAAGTACTTCAAGGGCATACCAGTTAAACTGATGGGACTGGTCCCATCTACTTACTCTCACAGTTTGTGCTAGCACTGACTGATTTGGCTGCTCAGCTGACTGTATTGTGTACTGACCAAATGCTGACTATTGGTTACAGTAAAGGAGCTTTTTATGGCCAAATTGGTTAGTTTTAACCTGGATCGTTTTTTTAATGCTTATCCAGAGCAAGCATAGGAGTGAGTGGCACAGGATCAGAAATAATCTGTGTGGAGAACACTGACAGCTTGACGTGGCTGTGGAAAAGCATCAAGCTGTCTGAATTAAAAAAACCCCACAGAACATTCAGCCTAGTGACACAGCTTAGCTGCAGCTGGGGCTGTGAGTATGTCTTCTGAAAAGCTACTTTCACTTCTGGGGAGCTCTATTTCTATGTATTGGGCTCACCAGCTTTGCCCAGGTTATTTTGTTTGGTTTGGAGGCACGGAGCATGCTGAACACATTGTCAAATGGTCAATTACATCATCACTAAGAGTAAAGCCAACCTCAGGCAATATGACTGATTTCTGCCATCAGTGCTAATTCTATCACCACTACAGAAGACATGACTGTCTGCCTTCACACAAGCTAATAGAAATTGAGTTCAGGCTTCAAGCTGGTTTCCTATTAACCCCAGAAAACAGAGTGCTGGTGGAGTTGGCAATAATTTGCTGAATACCAAGCTTGCTTGCTTAAATATGATGCAGAATGGTATAACCACATTTATGAATGATTGAGCTGTCATGCAAAAGGCACCACTCATTTGCTGTAGCAGCTATTTAAGCATTTGTGGGAGCTTTTACTGGCATGGATTGTCTACAGCCAAATTTATATTTTTTGTCCAAATATGTTCTTAGACACGAGATAGTAACAGAGCCTATTAGGAGAAAGTAAAAGTAGAGTGTTATGTTTTGTTTATCAGTTCTTTCAAGTGAAGTGGATGCTTTTTCTTTTGGACTTGACTTGTAGTAGAAGATAGTCCTGGTATGCCATGACGCACACACAGAGCAGGGTTGGAGATCTGGTAGATAACACTTAAATTACCTTACTCTGATTGTCCAACAGTTCAGGAAAGTGTCAGTATGCAAGGGTGGTAATAAGCTTTATCAGTTCAACGGTGATTTTGAGGGTAGATGTTTCAGCACGAAACAGCGAACCAGCCGCTATGGATACATGTCATTTTTTGTCAAAATGCTAAGCACTAAGAAAGCTTGAGGGAGTGCTGATCTTCTAAAAGTGCTCTAAAGGAGTCATGGGCAGTTGTTTCCCAGGAATGTGCTTTGTTTTGCCCATGCTATATGCCTTCAGTGCCACGAAGGGGCTGTTGGCTTTTAGTTTGTTTCTTAAATCTCTTACCATTATATCAGCCTTTTTAGGTTGTAACTGGTTTGAAATATCTGCTAGGCAATATAAACATGTTTTGCATTTGTACATTTCCTGGTGGGAAGCTCAGATGAATGACTCCTGTTGATACAGCAATGGTGTGAGGAGCCCTCACACACCACACAGGAGCTTTTCCACCTGCTGTCACTCAACATGATCCCTCACCAAATGTGTGAGGTAGGCCAGTTCTTAAAACATCACCTCTAGGGAGAAGATAAGTATTACTTGAAATTGATTTTGAAGTCCTCATATTTCAAGAAATGTAGCAACGCTAGGTAAATGGCTATTCTGAAACAGTTCTCCTTACGAAATCATCTTTACAGTAGCAATAAAACATGCAAATAATCATAATCCTTGGAGAAGAGTACACTTTCAGATGGTTAATTCTAATGTACATTTTGGCATTCCACAGCTTTTTCCACTTGTCACAATTTCACCTACTGGAGCAGTAACAATCATCTCACATACATGGTGTATACATTAAGCAGCAGAGATAATGCATGGATTTGGGGGTGTTGTGCAGCGTTTCAATTCATGTTCATAAAAGAGAAAAACATTTCAGAAGGTGTAAATAAGGAATCAACAATCACATTTCAGCAAGCAACACTCTGGGTTTGGAAGGATGAAGGAGTGTGGGGAGGGCAGATATTAACAGTGGGTAAGTGAAAAGAAAGGAGGGTAAGGGGGAGGAGGGTAAACTTTGATAGGTGTCCAAGCACTGTACCCAGACCAGTCCCCCACATTGCTCTTTTCAAGAAGGAGCTATTGCTGACAGTCACAAAACCAGAGACCAGTGCAGCAAGGCTTGCCATTTTTCACTGTTTTATGTAGTAGGTTCCAAGCCAATTACTCTTTTTGTAAGTTGCACCAGACTTTTGGTTTCCAGCTGGCATAAGCAGGATCCATCATAATAGGTGGGGTAGGAGCTGCCCAGGGAAACAGGGCTGTATGGTGAGCAGAGCTGGGAAATGAGACTCTTTTTGACAGTTTTCAAAGTCTGTATTAAAATGCAAACTGTTTTACTTAATGTGAACATACGTAGGATGGTGTGATGGATGCCCACGCAGCTCCACATTTCTTAAAAAAACATGCAGAACTCTGTTTCCAAAGACATTTTCTGGAGCTGGACAACATCAGGATGATACTGCTGCTATAGGTCCAAGTCCCAGTATTTCTTTTTATTGACTAGAGCCACCTACTTCTATCTGTTTAGATCTATCTACAGTTGCACAGATGCTGCTTTCCTCAGCGACTGCCAAAATGCAACCAGCCCAGGCCTTGGATGAGAATTAAATTGCCTGTGCCATGCTTTAGTTAAGAGCTTCCTCACTCATTCTCTGAAGCATGACCAGAGCACTGCAAATACATGACAGAAGGAAACACTGTGGCTAACGCAACAGCTTTGTAAAACCTAGAATTTCAAAGTTACATCAAGATGACTGTTTACTAAAACAATTTAAAAATAGGATTTAAAACAATTTAAAAATAGGATTTTCAGCCCCTTAAAACACACCTGCATACTCACTTAGAGCAAAATTAAACTGTTCTAACCTACATAGATTCAGTGACCCATACTGTCCCCAACATGCATGCTATAATGAGACATAATCATTTCTTTTCTACAAATGAGTGTCTTACTAGTTTCTGGGGCGTGAGTCACTTCTCAGCACTGCGAGACATCCACTTGCCTCCTGCACAGCAGCACTTCAAATATCCATCCGGCAGCAACGCAGAGTCCAGCATAGCACTGACAGGACTGACATTTTGCCCCAACCTAAAGTGCCAAAGCCATCTGGTGCGGGGGACTTGCAGCTATTTTTGTCAGTGCCTGCAGGCGTCGCAGCCACCGGCAGGTAAAGCCTGCCCCAAGCGCAGTGTCCCCAGCCCAGCTTCTGTGTGGGCCAGTGGGGTCTGCCATGGCAAGGCTCATTCAAACATGTGCAGCTGCAGCCAGTGCTCTGCTCCAGAGGCATATGAGACAGCCCCAGCCACACCCCAAGCTAAGCGAGTTCGTTTGCACCACATTCCTGGGCAGCAACTGCTAACTTCCTAAGTGCAAATTTGCCTAGTACTGCACTGAGGTAAGAAAACCCTTCTCGCATCAGGTTTTCTAAGGGCACTTGACTAACTCTGCACAAATAAGTCAGGTCCTCCATCTCCTCCCTGCCCCCATTTAGCAGGGTTATGCCAGCCCAGTCAGCTAATGGAAGGGCAGCTGGAGCTGCTTAATATCAATACAATAACCAGTGCTGTCACTGCTTGGAAAACTGTGATCAAATATGTGCAGCTGTTCATTTGAAAAATCCTCCATGGGACTGACATGCCTGCTAAACTTAAATATCTCTGTAAGTAAGAAAGTTCCACAGTCCATGCATAGGGCCCATGACTCTCCCCCCCAATATTATCAGTCTTCATGTTCACATTACAAGATTTTTAAAAAGTTGCAGTAAATATTTGGATAATTGGAAAATGGGCACTGGCCTCCCTGGACAGGCAATTGCTTTAGATAGCTCACTGTCCCAAAGTAAAGCAAATTTCACAGCACACTGGACTATTTCCCAATTGAGAACCCTACAGTCCAACCTTTTGACCGTAAATGAACCTGCAAATGAGAACAGCCTTTTCTAATCAGGCCAAGAGGATCCAGAATCAGAGGGCTGAAGAGAGTTTAAAGGATTTTACAAAACTAAGAATACATTTGCACAGTTCAGGATTTCACTGCCTTGCTTTTTCCTCTGCACAGCTTTTGCCCAAATTTCTGGTATTACCACATAAACTGCATTTTTATTCCTTCACTGTGTTTCCTCACTTACTTAAGGTTTGGGGCTTCTGAGAACTATTTGTTAAGACTTGAAGTGCTATGGATGTTGCTTGTTTCCCACCTAAGGTCAGTCTTAATCCTCCTATCACAAATGGCTTAATAGCCACATTTACATGGATTGTCAATCAGGAATATGCAGCAGGAGCTAATGAATTTAAGTGAGACTTGAAACAACAAACATAGGAAAATTGCCTCTAGATATTTCCTAGAATGTTCTTCTAACACAGCTTCAGATAAAGCTTTTAGTCACTTTTATCACAAATGTTCATTTGATGGGACAAAGGAAGATGATCTGTCCTCTGACAAGCTGCTGCACAGAGACAGTCCTGTTACCAGCATCTTGGTACGATGGAAGAAGCACCAAACCACAAGAGGAAACACTAAGAAACTTGCACAGATAGACGGAATAATACTTTTTCCTCTGATTCCTACAAGAAACACCTCCAAAGAAAGTGGGGAGCAGAGTGGAAGGGGACCTGCTGCAGTAATGCCTTCTGTAACTCAGAGCTCTATCCACAACATCACTCACCTGGCATTTTTCTCACACACTCTGACCTGATGCACCAGCTCTGTGTAAGAGGCATAGGTCTCTGACTCTGATATCTTGCATGGTTTCAACAAGTATCTCTTTGTCTGTGAGTGTGCCTGCATGTGATCCCCAGAGAGTTTGTTTACAACACTAAGACACCCCCTTAGTCAGCCTCAATGACACAAGTGTCACTATGATGTAGCACCATCTTAAGACCTCATCTCTGAGGACAGAGGTACCAAAAACGTACTATCTATTTTCCTTACAGAGTGATTAATGGAGTAATACTATTGCGAACATAACATCACGTCCTCATTAGAGTTAAATGCGTCAAGTCTTGCCATTTTGTTCCTGTGATTAAATGCAAAGTGAATATTAATTTTGATTGTTTGTGATTCTTTAATCAACAAGTGGGTTTGATGTTTGCTTTCATGGGTTATGGGGAGCAACAGAAAAATCCCAGCCTGTCTGGAGGTGAAAGTGCACAAAAGGGTGTTTACTGCAGGATCAGTGGTTCTCTTAAAAGCCAGACCCACATTGTGGCTGCCCAGCTGCTCCAAGGCCAAGCACAGGATTCAGTATAAAAGCCCACAAATACAAGCAGGCTTCAGCAGCAGTTCTTGAGAGTGAGAAAAAGAAAATTCAGTAGCTTCTGCATTTCCAGGTCCCACTAGCTTGCTTTGGCCATGTAAACCTACCTAGATAGAAAAAATCAGGGAGTCTTTGGAGTGGTCCCACAGCTGGTCCCTGAAGGAAGGAATGCTTTGGGGGCAGACACCTAGTCTTCTGGGCTGATGAAAACATGTCAGTGTGCAAAGTCTCAGCTGGCAGGTGTCTATCAGCACCAGGACTCAAGGAAGATGGTAGGCTAAGTGACATTAAGCTTACTGTAGCTCATGGAAAACTAATAGCTCTGCAGTAGCCTCCTTCAGAAAAGGGCAAAGGGATGGTTTTGGTGTCAAAGTGACTAAGTTGAATGACATAGTGATGCCTGCTGATGAACTGAAAGATTTTGTCCATTGCAGGAGCCTTTGTGCAACTCAGATTTCTCCATCAACATGCCTCTTGTCTTGTCATGTAGTCTGAGGATTCATTATGCTGAAAACCAGCTTTCTAGTCCTGCACCATCCAGGTGCCCACCAAAATGCCCCCACACCACCCCCCAGGACAGAGGGAGAAAATACTATGAAAAGCTCATGGGTTGAAATAAGGCCAGGGAGATCACTCAGCAATTAGTGTCATGGGCAACAAGCTTGGCTTGGGGAAATTAATTTAATTTATTGCCAATTAAATAGCATAGAATAATGAGAAATAAGAACAAATGTAAAAACATCTTCCCCCCAACCCCTCCCTTCCTTCCAGGCTCAGCTTTACTCCCTATTTCTCTAACTCCTCCCCCCGAGCAGCCCAGGGTTAATGGGGGTTGCAGTCAGTTCATCACATGTTGTCTCTCCTGCTCGATCCTCATCACTCTCTTGGCCCTGCTCCAGCGTGGGGTCCCACACACAGGAGACAGTCCTTCTGGAACTTCTCCAGCATGAGTCCTTCCCACAGGCAGCAGCTTTTCACAAACTGTTCCAGCATGGGTCCCTTCCACAGGGTGCTGTCCTTCAGGAACAGACTGCTCCAGTGTGGGTCCCCTGTGGGGCCAGAGGTCATGTCAGCACCCTGCTTACATGGGCTCTCCACAGGGTCACAGCCTCCTTCAGAGCATGTCCACCTGCTCTGGCGTGGGGTCCTCCATAGGCTGTGGGTGAATATCTGTTCCACCGTGGACCTCCACAGGGGGACAACCTGTGGCACCATCATCTTCACCACAGGCTGCAGGGGAATCTCTGCTCTGGTGTCTGGAGCAGCTTCTCCCCCTCCTTCCTCACTTGACCTTCGTGTCTGCATCGTTATTTCTCTCACATGTTCTCACTCCTCTCTCCCCACTGCTGTTGCACAGTGGGTTTTTTTTACCCTTTCTTAACTATGTCATCACAAAGGCTCTACAACTGTTGCTGATGGGCTCTGCTTTGGCCAAGCAGTGGGTCCATCTCAGAGCCAGCTGGAGCTGGCTGTCTGACACAGGGGCAGTTTCTAGCGTCCTCTCAAAGAAGGCACCCCCTCACAGAAGGCACCCCTGCAGTCCCGCTGCTATCAAAACCTTGCCACATAAGCACAATAGACCAATACATTCCTGGTATTAATCTCTCCCTTATGCCTGAGAGCTTTTTTGAAAAATGCGGTGGGCAGAGATTATCCTCTTTCATACAAGGTGGACTGGTGAGTTCTAAGGCTTATTTTCTTCAAGACACTGCACAGAACAGGCACTGTAAGATGTCTGCTACCCCCATTTATACTGGCTAAGAGCTGACCTCTCTCTGAGAGTATACTGGTGACTTCACCTAGCAAAAGCAGTGTACAAGGGTTTGGAGGTCTCCTGGCATACTGTGAGTGGTGGTGTGAGTTGCCATGTAAGTCTCTGCAGTGTGCTGCTGCCCTTGGTCCTCTGCATGTGTCTCTGGGTGAAGGAAACACGAACTAGTGAGAAGCACATTGATGTGGTGTATAGGTTTCTCATTCCAAGGAAGAGAAAAATAGAAACACATGAATCTAGACAAAAATAATAAAACTCTGTATGCTTCCCCCCTGCCCTTGACTTTGTTTTCTCGACATTGCAGAACACTCTGCAGCTTCAGTGAGGGTTATCTCAGACGTTAAACTCAGGGCAACCCCATTTCTCAGCATTCGGATGTCAGTCTTTAGAAGGTCTAAAGTCTTGAAAAATCATATATATGATGTGAAGAAAAAAACCCAGTGTAACACTGCTTATCCCCTATATTCTGTACACTTGTTAAACTTCGCTCTACAAATCAGCTTGAAAGGGTTTGGGTCAGTTGAGCTGAGTGAACTCAGGCCTTCACCTATGCTCCCATCTGCACTGTAAGCCCCTCTCCCTATGGGTTGGACCTTTCATCAGAGCAGTCATATTTTAGAAAGCCAGTATGATTAGCTCTGTGGTGACGCTCCTGGAGCCCTCAGCTCACAAGAGAGGCAAAAAAAAGCAGCAGAAAACAACATCCCCTCTAAAAGTTAAAACAGAGTTGCTGTTTGACACAGTGCCATACGTGGCATATTACTGTCTCCTGTACTCTTTTGCTTCAGCTGAAACTGCAGATCCTAACTGGCAGTGCCCATGGTTTTCTACTGACAACCCCACCTCCTGTTCCACTGTGTCTCCTTGCTTCTAGCTGTGAGCCTTGCTCATGGGACTTTTAGAACAAGTTCCAGCCAGAGCCCTTGACCTCCCCGTTTCCCACCAGACACACTGAGAAGAAAAATTTTACTACCCTAATTACCACCTCAGAAACATGAAAGCTCTTCTGAGTGTCCCTTAAGACTGTTGCAAATCTCTGAAGATGAAACCGAAGAATTAACTAGAGACTGTGCTTTTTTTCTCCCTCCTCCAGAGCAAGACAGTAACAAGTTCTAACAAGTACATAATCAAGAAAAAAGCTACATGTTTTTTGCTGCATTTGGCACTCAGAAATAAGCACTAGTTAGCACAAAAATATGGAAGAAGGAGAAGAAAATGCATAACTCAGGCTATGATGTATCCTCTTTCATCAACAAGTCTGGCTAAATTCTGGATCTCCCTCTCTTGCCTCCTCTTAGACCTGGCAAGCACCGTTGAAAACCATTTTGGTTTTGGACACCCTCCATCTCTGTTACTTCCCTATAAATAAATTCTAAGAGCTGTTGTGTGCAACCACCTTTATTCTGTCTAGGTGGAAGGAAAGCCACTTCTGAACTAGATAGATACACTGTTTTTGAAATATGCTGTTCAAGAAGAATGTACACAGGACAAAACAGTACATGCATAAGCATGCCTGGTTCTCTGGTCATGCTCCAGCCTGGTACTGGTTTTCAAAATGTTCATTGGCTCTAAATTGTTTGTGAGAGAGGCTATGTGAGATGATATTAAGTAGTCAGACAGTACAACTAGTTTCCAGCCTTATCTCAGGTCTTCCTTCAGTGCTTTGTTCTCACATCCCTCTTCAACTTTCTTGCCCCAAAACTGATCCCAGCAGTGTAGGACACACAGTACCAGAATGGCATGAACAGCCCAAAGGTTGAGGGGTGGGCACCATGCAGAGCACATCACATCCAAAGGAGTTCCAAGGGCCTCACACTGCTCCAGCACCGCCATTTCCTTTGGGAAGGCTCCAGTCCTTCTCACTTGGGGATGGCAGAGTGAAGGAGCCTTTCCCACTCTGCTTTGCCTTGCAGTGCTCCTCCACAAGGACAAGCTGGTTTCTAGCATCACATGTAATGGTTCCCTATCAACACCTGGAAACAAAATTTCCCCACCCCACAGCCCTGTCAATGTATACTTCATACAACAGCAAAGTTCACAGGCATGCTTCTCTGAATTGTCACTGAGGATGAGAAAGCAGCTCTGTGGACACATCAATTATTTTGAGAGCAGATGCAAAGGCTGTTTCCCCAACTTACAGGGCAATCCCTGTTGTGATTCTTGATTAAGCCATTTACATTTAGGATACTCTGGTCAGCTACAAAGGAAATAGCTGCCCTGTGCTTCATGCCGCACTGCTGCCTTGGCCATTTCCTGCACACTGAAAATGGTGGCAGTGTCACAGCTGGGTGCAATTGCTCCATCAATCTACACACTACCCAATTTTCCACTCACTGTTAAACATGCACCTGCACACCTTAGACTGTTAGAAGGTGCCAGGCACATTTATCACACAAGATGAGGCCTCTGCTCCCTGCAGTAAAGAGAAAATAAAGATAGTGCACTGAAAAATAAGAAGCAGAGCAATGTATGCTGCAGATATAGGGCATGAAAAACGTCAGACATTCATTTAATCTACCTATAAAACTTGTTTTTTTGTGCCAGTCTATAGCAAGGCAAACTTCAAGGTATCTGTGCAGCAATTGGTTTCTCCCACAAACTCCTACTTGCTCCCGCACTCCTACAGTGGTAAAACCAGTCCAATCTTCCTCTCAAGCTGCACTGCACAAAACACGACTGAAGAAACTTGAACGAAGGCACCAGAACAGGAGCACTTTTAAAGCTCTGTTGAGGTCTGAATGGCAGCTCTGAGCTTGGGTCAATGGTGTCAGAAGGAGTCTCTCTCACAGGCCCCCCTCCATCCCCTTCAAGTCCCTGTGTGATGATGCTGCCCCACATGTCTGACTCCATGGCCAAAGCTCTGGCTAGGCTGCTACTGCTGCCCCCTTAACTTCTTTATGTCTTGTCTCACTGCTCTGATAGTTCCCTTACTTTTGTTTGTTGTTTTTTTGTTTGGTTGTTTTTTCTCTCTATGTGCTACTCATGATGATTTTCCTTTCCCTCTCTTTGGCACTATTTTAGCTTTGTGTTTTTGCAGCACCCTGTGGTGTGTGTCCCTCTTTCCCGTTCCTCTGTGCATGACCACAAAAGACTAGTGCAAAGCACATACTCTGTTTTCTCAACCTCTGACACAGAAAAAAAAAGTGGGAGTAGGAATAATGAATGAACATATGGACAACACATCTGGAATTACAATTACTGGTAAGCTGTCCCATAACTGTGATTACCCCTATATACACAGATTCACACCATAGCTACCAGCAACTATATCCTCTGGGGTTCAATAACTAGACTGTCTAAAAGAGATGTCCCATGACTGTTGGTCATATAATGCAGGTTTTTCGTTATAGCAATGAAGTACTTGGCAAAAGCTGCTCTGCAGATGTATGGAAGAAAAATATTTTAGCTACTAGTACACTTTGATCTCTAGTGAAACATGTCCTGACCTCTGATGTTAGAGTTATTTCCACAGCTTATTACTTCATTTGGGTAAGATTCTCTTGGGTCCTATCTGCTGTTGGGGATATTCTTTGGGCTGGGAGGTCTCAGGAAGCAGTGTGTATCAGGTGTGGAAATTTATGGGTACCTTGATCACCCACACTAAATCTATGAGTTTTTCTTCTGTGCTTGAGAAGTGGTTAGAGACTTGAGGCAAGATGCAAGGAAAATGAAGTTTTTGTGATAAGAGCTCCCAAGTTCATGACAGAGCACAGAGGCTGACAAGACAATAACATTGTAGATACTACTTTTGCACTTGAACTTCAAGCATTTGTGCAGAATATGGTGTTTTCTCAAACACTTCAGATCTCCTCCGCAGGCAATAGTGATGGGAATGTGCGTGTTGCAAAACAAACTGCTAAGTATACAGTCAATTCTTTTTCTTTATTTCCTTTTTGTCGTTTTGATTCTTTAGGCAAGTTTTACTAGGGATGAGGAAACAGCACTCTAGCAGCATATCTCACAAGAACAACTAAATGAGGCACAATGCAGTGACCTCACAAGGCAGCTGTGAACTTGGCTGTGAGGTTAAGGGTTGTGTGGGGCCTGATGACAGCTAAGAGAAAATAGGGACTGAATGCAGCCTGCAGCTACTAACACCAAAAACTTCCAAAGCTCACAGTACAATATGTGAACTCAGACAAAAGGTAATAACCAAGGGCAATATTCTAACACTTCTTTGCTTCGCTTGCCATTACGGATAGTCAGGCTTCTCAGATTTCTTTCTGTAGTTCATATATGGCTGAACTCTTCATATACAAATAGTTTTGCCAATATGAGCCAGAATTGAGCAGTTTGGTGAAAAGTGTACAACTCACCAGCCAGTAGCTGATAAGACACTTGAGGTACCACATGCCTGTATCTGGTAATCCTCCATTTGGGCTTTCTGTCTTTCATGAGATATTCACCCTTTTTATCAGACTAAAATGAATCTGCCTATATACAATATGCATATACAAGCAAACCAAGTAACTACTACCAACAGGAACTTGGTTGCTGTAGTTTTGGACAATGTGCTGGAGCACCCATTCATTTCTTTTTCATGACTCACAGCAGTAAATTCAGTAAGAAAGAGATGAGTGTGATCTGCATACACTCTGAAGTGGTTAGCTGCCAGTGCTACCAGTGGATCCTAATTATAGATGCTTCTGATGACGTTGCACATCTTTTGTGATGTTTTTGGACAGAGTTGCAAGATACGCCAACAGAAAAGTCTTTAATAGTGTCAAAAGAGGAGCCAGAGAGTCGGAAAAATATGTGCTTCCCAAGAATGAGAGAATTGTATTTTTGATTTGGTTTGCTTTTTCCTTTCCTTGGTTATTGTTCTTTTTTACTTACACTTTCAATACCTGTGCTAACAAATATCTATCAACTCATTATCAGTCTTGCCAAATTAAGAAAATCACTGCCATCTGCAAGAATGGACTCTATAATGTTGTCAGAGCAGATTGAGAAGGGACAGTTATTTTGAAGTGAAACTTGGAGGCTGTTTCTTGTTGACAGCTTTGATGACTGTGGTGGAATAAGAGAAGGACAAAGACTGAGAGAGGAACAGAGGTTTTATCTGGCCAGCTGCACACAACTCCAAGCCAGGTCAGGTCATTCTAACCTTTCCTGTGTTTCTCCACTCTTCCATTCCATAAAAGCAAGCCCAAAATACAAGAGCTTAGTGTCAGAAGCTAGTAATGGCATTGTTATGCTTCTGAACTCTCTGCTCATGTATAAATCTTCCTGAACTGTTCAAGCCAACTAAACTTTCAAACACTGCCAGAAGAGTAGGCTACAATCCTGACTTACAAGCATGCATAGCGCATGCATTCCCTCAAGGACAGATGATGCATGCGACAGAGAAGCGCATTATCAGCAATCCTCAGACTACATCTGCAATGTTATGCTTGTTAAATAATTAAGATATTTAAAAATTACTCTCAAGAGAAAGCAAGGGCTTTAGGACATCTACAAAATCATTCATGTAGTCCTGAACTATTTTTTTGTATCACAATTATATCTAAAGGCTCCAGCTGAGACTGAGGACCCCATTCAGTCAATAGGCTCTGCATAGTCAGTCACTGCAGGCTCTCCAGGGAAATCTGAACCCACAAAAAAAAGAGAACATTATCTTCAGGCTTCAGACCAAAAATACAAAAAACTCACTTTGTTTTCCCCAAAATAACTTGAGTGCCTTCAGGCTGTGGCACAATGTCTTGTGAAGGAGGCAACAGGCTAAATTGAGTAGTATTTCTGCAGAAATACTTTGTAATTTCCTTTCATCAGTCCTTAAAACATGTCACATTGACAGACTTTATCCTCCCTTTCTATTCTATCACTGAATATAACTAATGCCCACACTGAACAAGAACTGCTAGATAAGTTTTACATCACCACAGGTTTTTCTCTAGGTGAGAGGTGTGCCAGTCCGAGCTTTAAATTGACATTAATCTAGGGGGGGGGGGTTATTTTCCATAAACCAACTCACCAAAATACCAAATAAATACCAGCCAGAGGACTTAGTACATTGTAGGTGGCATCTGATGTAATAAAAAAGCTAGTTTAAAGGAAAACCACAATGGTTTCTCTGTCATTCCTCCTGGAAATAACTTTGGGGAGCTTTTCCAATGAAAAAATATTTCTTAGAAGAAAGCTACTAAAAAAGAGGTAATTAGATGAAAGAATCTCCATTCCAAGGTTCTTACCCATATTAAAATACTCTGCCTTCTTCAGAAATCATCTGCTCATATCAGGTAGACCTGGAGTACAAAAGATGTTTTCTGCATTCTTTCCACACAGTGTTTCCTTATGTTTTCTTTCCTTATGTTGCTACTCAATGGTGTTAGGCTATCTTCATAGAAAACAAACCAAATCTACTTTATCTTCTTCTTCCCTGTTCCCTTACTACATCAAGAGTGCCAGCACATCACCTTTCTCTTGGTCAGAGGCACCAAAAGCTATTATGTCCTTCCAACATCCCTTGCCTAGCTCAGATTTTGCCTAGCTCAGATAGGGCCATCCATGCAGAAATGGTACCAGCAAGGAATTTCTACTAGAAGGAGACTAGATGAGGGTAGCTATGGCACTTCACAAGTCAAGTCCTAAGGCTGAAGAAGTCTCAGCAAACCGTAATATGTAGATTTTACTCAAATAATGGAGAATATGTACAGAAAGGCAGAAAAACATTCATTTAATAAAGGTTTTATGCATTTTGCACCTTAACTCACCTGTCCTGTTTACTGGCAAGTTTGTCACTGGCTGGAGCAAGCTTGTCCAATGTTGAACATCTCAGTCAGCAAAACAATTTTATGGCAAACAATAGATTTAATTACTCCCATGCATGCAAAGAGATAGTTTCCATGCGTGTAAAAAATGCTTGATGAAAGTACATGGAGCAGGTTGCTGAAACACAAGCTCCTCCATATGTTCAAATATATGCCTGACTATACACAAATGCACATGGAAATGTACACATTTCAAACTTGTCAGGGAAATTTTTAGCTACTAATAGGGGGGAGAAGGGCTCATGAGGGCCATCACAGTTTATTCCAAAGCATAGTATTAGGTCATTCACACGTGTTGCATATTAAATGTGCCAATTTTCTTTCAAATCTCTAAGATTAAAGAGAAAAAAAAAAAGCTTAAAAAATCCCTCTTTCTCGAATTTTATTAGATATAATTCAGAAACTATTGGAAAATTTGCATTTTACCAACATCAAGAAAGCTGCTGTTAAATTTTGAGATACATTAAGTTACTAGATTTGTTGCATTATTGGCAAGAAATGATCCTGTGACATTTAGTGAAGACAGAATTCGTAAGTAATCTGCTGTCTGAGTGTCTGGTTCCTATGTGACAACAGAATAATAAAAAGGATATGGGTCAGAAAACCCAAGTAGTAATGGAGTTATTTATCTTGATGGACGAAGATATCAACATTCTGGGTTAAAAGCATGCACAACAGGTGAAGGAACAGTGATGTTTTCCCCCCAAAATGGCTTTTCTTATTCTGAATTCCCAGCAGCGCTGTTAAAAATTGAGCATTTGTTTTCAGCATGAAAGATAAAAATGTTTTACCCCAACAGCAATTCACTATTGTCATCCAACATATACCGTCTTCCAAGAATTGAGACATTATTTTTGACAGTAAACTTTTTGAGTAGTCCCGAACTGAGATTTCTGACAATGAAGGTGGCAGATGCTTTTTTGCTGTACACAGAACTCAGAGCAAATCTCATTTAACAGAATTAAATCTGGTTTCCCTTTTGATAACCAAATATGACACAACATCTAAAAATTAGTAGAAACTGCCGATTTAATGAAACATTAAGAAGGGTATGGGAAACAGATTTACTCCAAAACAGCTGAAAGCCAGTGAGCAAGCTCAGCAGTTAGCAAGGTTTACATCTTCTTCCATGTTCAGTTATTGAAAAATAAGGTATGTCACAGCATGGAACGTGCTCTGGAAACATTTTCCCATGTGGTTACTGCTCCTGAAGCAAGTGCTAAAGACAGAAAATGGGGTAAGACTTTAAAACAAGTGTAAATGCAGATTTAAAAAGCATCTGACTTAAAGCATCACTTTGTCTTTGCATGCACCACAGGAGTTTATTCCTTCTTTGCACTTCTTGATTAAAGAATATGGCCTAGCACAAGGCAGGAAGCTTAGTAGCAAAGAGGAGAACTTTGCATGAAAGTGTTTAGTCCCCAAACAATTTATGGTATCTGCCTCATGGTGTTAAAGACAACCAAAATAAATAATCTATATGGAATGAGGAAGATAAATTTAAAGAAAAAGGCTTAAAGTATATTTAAGAGTTTTGAAAAATAACATCCTAGAAGCTTGTAAAAACAGTTAAAATATTTTTCTTTAATGGAAGAGACAAAAATTTGGAAGCAATACTGTGTTTGTGGTATAGGAAGAGCACAAAATGTGGACTGGGTGTTAGTTACACACTGTCATTTTTTGCCTAAAGCTACCACCAAGGGACTGCCTGGACCATCATTACAGATGCCTTTCCAAGAGCATTCACATTTCAATCATTCCACTAAAGACTGAACCACCAACAGCACCAGAGGCTCTCGCCAAGGAACAGCTGGAGAAGATGTGCCAGAAACAATGAATTACATGCTGTGACAGCTACAGTAACAGCAAACCACTGTGCAGAAAGAACCTGTTGGTTTCATGTGTCCTGTTTTCGACCAGGATGGAGTTAATTTTCACTGGAGTATTTCATACTATGTGATGTCATGCCCTGGGATTTAAGGGGGTGGGCTCTTGCTGACCTGTTGCTGTCTGCTTGTCAGCCCCTGTAGTTGCTGGGGGGGGGCGGGTAGAGGTGGTTGCCGCGCTTGGTCAGCCACTGCTGTATTTTACCCATTTCTTTTTGGACTCGCTATTGTTACTGTTGTTCTCTTGTTCTATTTAGTAAATTCTTTCTTTTCTTTTTTTTTTTTCTTTTTTTTTTTTTTTAATTCAACCTACGAATTCTCTTCTTTTTTTGTCCCTCCCCTATTTCACCAGAGCGGGGAGAGGGAAGGTGAACGGCCGGCCATGTGGCATCTGGCTGCCAGTTGAGTTCAAACCTCCATAGCATGGGATAACAGGACCAGTAGCAGGAGGAAAGCAACATGATGAGATGTCTGTGCAAGCAAACCCCTCTCCTTTTGGTTCTCTCTTTTGATATAGATCACTCTCTTCATGGCTTCTGAGCACCTCTAACTCAAATGTCCTGTCCTAAATCATTCTGAGGAAGCAAACCTCCCAGAACTGCAGTTTGCTGGCTTCAGGCAGAAGAGTAATAAAAGCTGCAAGAAGTATTGTTATGCTGTTTAGAATTATACAATCACAAGCTCCAGGGGTCCATGCTTTAGAAGTTTCCTGTTGACAGTAAATCTCAAAATACTAAATAGGACCAGCCCTCTGCTGACACAGGAATTGAAACAATTTGGGGATGCTTCTCTGAGCCCTCTGACTTACTAAGCTCAATGTGTTTCTGTCTTACAAATACAAATCTGTGAGACGTCACTCTAGTTTTCCTGGATGGTCAAACCAGCCACAAATTTCCAATTAACCTGCTGATCTAGCACTTGCAGATAGGATTGAATTGCTGATCAGATAAAGGCTTTGTCCAGGACAGCAAAGAGTTATCTTGTGGAATCACATATAAGTGTTAGTGCTGACACTGCACTCATTCCTTGTACAGATAAATCAAAGCTCTGGGTAGCACTAAGTTGGGAAGACTTATCTTGCTTCTGGTATCTTAAAGTGCACATTTTGGATAATTTTTGTGCTGTGCCACACAGCAAGATAGCTTATTTCCTGCCAACAAATGCAGAGTAAGCACTATTCTACCTAAAGGATTCAGACACCAGCAAAAGGAATTGACACTATACTGACTTATCCTGGCAATGGATTTCTCAGCAGGTGTAAAATCCTCCTTATCCCCTGACTCAGGTGTAGCACATTTTTTTATAATTTAACAGTTAAATCTTTCCAGGTGATGCAGAAACAAGACATTTTCTCATGAGTAGTTGCATAGAACTTAGCATCTTCATAACCTATACAGTGTGGAATAGCAATTAAAAAGGGTAATATGTTTACTTGACATATATGCAGCGCTTGGAGTTGTGTTTATCACAATGTATTATGCCCTGCTATGAAGGCCAGATAGGGCCCAGGAAAAGGGCATCTCCATGTAAGAGCACCTCAGCATTTACAGGACAAACTTTCCAGACACACCGGTTAGAAGAATCTGGGTCGGTAGAGGACTCTGTAACAAAGTTTTGCTGTATTAACCAGGGCTCAAAATCTCAGGAGTAAAGTCAAATTGCTAAAGAAGATTAAGAGTCACCCCAGCATTACAGGATAGAAATTCAGACACTTTTAAAAATGGAGTTGCTTATTTTTTTTAAATGAAGCATACAATGATGTGATTTGTATCAGTGGTCTTTTTTCATCTGTATTTTTAGCTCAGTGCAGACTTATGTACTGATGACTGGGACTTTAGCAGAAATCCTGAAG
Source organism: Otus sunia (assembly GCA_010365825.1). NCBI lineage: Eukaryota > Metazoa > Chordata > Aves > Strigiformes > Strigidae > Otus > Otus sunia. Next base: position 97,054 of record ML997879.1, on the reverse strand, counting down.
ATGGTGCTCAAAAACACTGGCTTGTGAGTTCAATATAAATGGAAGCAGTTTAACACCTAAGAAGGCAGTTGTGAATGGGGCTAGGAAGGGTATTCTGCAGAACAGCTGACGAGAGACACAAATTGCTATGCACTGCTGAGTTAGTTCATTCTTGAGACAAATGATGGAGTTGACGTGCTGACTAGACAGACATTGTTTAACTATACTTGCAGCAGGCTCAGCTGCAGTCACAGAAGCAGCTCCTGTCACCCACAATCAACACTGTCTCCTGCCCTGCTGCTGGCTATGGCGATGCAGACATTTCCTGGCAATGCCGATGCAAGCAGTTCCTGCCTTCCTGTCCTCTGGCCTCTTCCCCCCTGCCACGTTCTCCCCCAGTTTTGGTAGTTGTGAAGTTTGTGAGACTGCTTCTAAAGCCACAAGCTAACCAAACCAAGGAACTGACTAAGGTTAAAAAAAACATTAAATAAGCAAAGAAAAAGCAGCAGCTTTGCTGTGGGGTCAGAGATCCATGGACCCACAGCTTCTATAGAGAGGATGACACATTCTTTACAGTCCTATCATTGCTTCTAGCCTCACATGTATAAGCTGCTGATGACCTTAGCTTATATTGTGAACTGAGGAGAATAAGGAGCACATAGATACATGTTCCTATTGGCTGCTCCTGCAGTGCTGGGGACAAGAGCTTCCGGTGAAGACTGGAGGGAGGAAGAGAAATCAACCACTGGAGATGAAGTTCCTTGTGATGGTGAGTCAGTGCTCTTGGGCTTTAAGTAGCAGTATGCATCTAGTTCAATTTCTCACATTTTTATTTTTCATTTTCAGAAATAACAGTATTAAGATGAAATTTCAAATTCTGGAGTGCAATTCTGTGGCAAGGGCTTGCATAGAAAGCCAAGGAGACTTGCTCAGTAAGTTGGGTAGGAGTCTGTGGTTGTTTGCTTCTACCCAGAATTTAGAAGTTTGAAAAACTTACAAAAACTAACTTAATCTTTATAGAAAAACAAGTGACACCACTAATGTATTTAATGCCCCAGATCTTATTCTTGGGACTACAGCTTAGAAATTAACATCTCCTAATGCATACTGAGCAATAACATCATTGTCCGCAGTCACATAACTAAAAAGAAAGGCCTTCATTAACTAAATCCACTGGAAGCTGGTTTTAATTCTGTAAAACTAAAGCTGCTTTGACAATGTCTCCAGATTTCCCTCTGCTGGGATAATGGCAACATTGCTCACCAGAAATAAACTACTGCAATCTGTTTGTGATAGTTTTCTAAGGAACACCGGGCTTAAGTTTATAAATGTAGGAAGACAGTACAACTTACTGTCTGCAAATAATCAGACTGATAAGGTATTACAGTCTTGTCTCTCATGGCAGCTTAGATGGTGTTGGTCACTTTAGTCTTCTAGGATGTACCTGGCTATTTAGGGTTTGAGAGCAGATGTAGCAGACGAGGTGCTGAGACATACATCTCAATGCTGCTATCTCTTTGGAAATTTTAGCTTTATGTTTTCATACAGGTGTAGCATTAGCTGCTGCCCAGCACAACACTAAACGCTTGCTGTCATGACCATAGCATCCAGCCTTTCCTATTTCCTCACCTCCCATGGGTAAGCACTTGCTCTGAAGGCCCTTTATTCATTCACATTCATGCCAGCAGAACTGGCATCAACAGCTCTACATTCTGTCATTTTTAAGGTGTTTGATATAAAACATTTAAGTACTAGAATATTTCCACTAGCACACTGTAATCCACAGAGCTGCTTGCTGCCTAGGAATGCAGTACTACACCATTAGCAATATGGGTGAAGGTTGGAAATCTGTAAGAGTGTGGTAAGTGCTTCCATCCCAGTGTCTGCTCTCATATACATCAGAAAAAAAGATCTCATTTGGACACTTATTTAATACTACTGAATAAGACATTATTTTATTGTTGCCTAATGTTCTAAAAAGCACTCTGCCATTTGGCAAGGAGAAAAAAAGAGCTATTTCCCACCACCCTCTGGGTGCTGCCTGTCAGCCAGTTCCCCACCCACCGCACAGAGCACTTGTCCAGACCGTCACGCCTGAGTTCCTCTGGGAGGAGGCTGTGGGGACCTGTATCGAAAGCCTTGGAGAAATGCAGGCAGACAACGTCCACCGCTTGCCCCACATCAGCCGAGCAGGTTAC
>ML997879.1:43492-55183 GCA_010365825.1 Otus sunia | reverse complement strand
CCTTCATCAGGGTAAAATGTAGGCAGAGCGATGTTCCTCTTTGTGGGGTTGCAACCTTCGGTGAAGTGGGAATAACTGAAGGTTTCTCAAATTTCTTGAATATTACTGCTTTGAGATACATAAATAATAGTATTGTCTGTAAAAATTAATCCGGTGCCCTCTGTTCTGCAGTTACAGCCTTTCACGTGAGATCGAAGCAGCTGCTGACAGCAGCACCACACCACCAAAATCTCAGAAAAGTGTGGTGAAGAGGTTGAGCCAGTGAGTACGATGGGGCAAAGGGTATCTGCTGTGTTAATATGAACCTGAATAAATCAAACAAGCAGTGCTCGTTTTACCAGCTGAAAAACCTGGATGGGGATCCAGACCACTGCATTACATTAAGGAGACACCATCAGCTAGAAACTTCTGTCTGAAGGTGTCTCTTTCTATTGTTATAAGTAGTCATGAGGATTATTAATGATGAAAGAGATTAGAGCTTTTCCTGCAGCCCCTCGGGTTGCTCCTCCACTTTCTTCAGCAGCTGCTCCTGGTGGGCTTTCTCGGCATCGAGCTCTTCATTTGTTCTTTCACACAAGCTCAGCTTCTCCTGGTCAGATCTCCTTACTCTCTCCATCTCAGCCATCCGACAGAACTTCATTCTCTTGCTCCAGCTGCAGTCACAGAAGCACAGAGGAAAAGAAATACAGTAAGATTTACCATGGAGAAGGCTTGGCTTCGATAGAAGAAGGAACATTTCCATATTCAGGCAGTCATATGTCTGAAAAGCAGCAGCATTTGCCGACGAAACTTGGTAAGATCTTTGGCAACTGCTCACCTGTGACACAAGTTTGTTCAGTCGCTCTGTATCCAGTGCAAGCGTTTCACTGACACTGCTCATCTTCGCTGCTGCAACGTGTAGACCAGCTACTTCAGCGCTCTGCTTATTCTGAGCCCCTCTCAACTCTGCTGACTGCTCTCCCTGAAGAGACAAAAGAACAACATGAAAACAAAGACAAGAAAATACCTGACTTTAAGCAGCAACTCCAGATCCCCCTTTGGTGTCTCTAACACACCCGCAGTCCAGCGCTCCCAATAAGCACGTGGGGACTAACTACACCAAGGAGCCTGTGTGGTCTAATCACCCTTTTCCAAGAAGGAGAACAACACTGTCACTGTCTTCTACTGACAGAAACAGCACCTGTGCTGGTCTTGCTACCACAACTCCCTCTCCCACGAGTGCTGACTAGGAATAAGGTGGCCATACCTTCTCCAGGGCCGTCGTAAGCTCATGTTTCTCTTGCTTCAGTAGATCTCTCTGAAGGTGCGATTCCTCCAGCGTCTCTCTTGCAACTACTAGCTCAGTCTCTAATAAAGAATGTTTTTCTTCAAGTGCAACTAGCCTATGAGAAGGGGAAAGACAACCACGTTTTTAATGTAAAACTAGTCTCATTTCCAAAACCAAGATTACATGCAATTTCTGAGATACGGCAGTTTGAAGGATTTGCAGCAGCTTTCTATTTACCCCTAAAGAACGCTGTAATTTCCTGCCTAGCCCTACCTCAGTCTTTGTCATTGACCCAGGTGAAACATTCATCATTGAGAAAGCAAAACAAGGTTCCAGAAATCACAGGTTTCCAAAAAGTTCAGGTGCTCTCAACAGCTTCCTGCCTGTTAGCTCTCTCTGCTTTTTGATACATTTAGATACCAGACTTTCCAAAGTTCTTTGCATAAAACAGACTTTTAAAGTCCAGATTAACATTCTTTCCATTATTCTTGCCTGCAGCAACAAAACGATGAAAGAGCCTGCAATCTATTTGGGGAGCTCTGTATGACTTTGCAATCCAATAGCCATAAGATGACAGGATGATTCAGCCTGGCAGGGACCTCAGGAGGCCTCTAGCCCAATCTTCAGCTCAAAGCACCCGGGATCAGCTATGTGATCAGTCTAAGCTGCTCAAGGCTCGATCCACCTGGGGATTCCAAATTCCCAGGCATGGAAGCTGCACAACCTTTCTGAGCAGCACTGTGGTGTAGGCAATCAGAAGCTTTTTAGCAATCCATAAGAAATGTCACTGGCAACCAGTGTGGATACTCTTGCCAGGGCAGACAGATAAAAACGGGCTGAGAAAAGTATTGTAAGAGTTTGAAAGAAATATGGATGTGCAGAAATAGCTGTGAACAGCGCTGTTACTTGGTGGCTGAAACAATGATGTGTAAGGCATTGGTTGTGGAAACATCTAGCTCTGTCCTGCTGTTGTCAAGCTGAGCTTGGATTACTCACTGCTTCCTCACTCCCAGGCACTGATGTCCATCTCGGAGAAGCCTGAGGAACTCAGGTGCGAACATCCATTTTATTCCCCTAGGGTTCAGTTGCTTGATTGTTGTATCCTATAAAAAAGGCAGATTCTCTAGAACTCTACACTGCATGATATACACACAGCAATCTGCAAAGCAGGGGTAAAGGAGATAAGACGTTGATATAGCTTGAGCACAAACAACTCTCGCTTCTTTAAAACTATGGGTTTTTTTGCAAATTACTTCACAGGCATTCCTTCAATGACCCGCCACAAAAATAAGAGGAAGTACAACTGTTGGGAAGAAGTAACTGGTTATGCAGAATTAGGACAGCAAAGCAGTTACAGAAAGAGGAAGCAGAGGAGGGAAATTACACACAGGAAAGCTACAGGTGCAAAAGTGATTTGGAGGAAAATATTGTCTGTGTCTAGTACGTACCATGCTTCGGTATTTGTGCGCATATATATGTATTTTCAAATTTATACATGTGTATATTACAGAAAAATCCTTGGTTTATAGACAGCAAATAGGGACGGCATGTGCATTGCCCGAGCACTAGCAAGGATGCCCCTGCGTAGCAGAGCAGCCCGTGAGCCAAAAATGGAGGGGGAGTTAACGCGAACTCAGCCCAATGTCACCCGTGCTGACTGACAGCACGGGGACGGCTGGCTGAGCTAAGGGTATGACCAGGTATTAACCCTGGTAGCAGCCTTCCTCGGATCACAATAAAAGCTCATTTGTTTATTTCCCTAATTAGGCTCAGGAATCGCCATGAAGAGGGGAAGAACTGTCCGCTGAGACTGGGTAATATGAGTTATTTCATATGACCAGAGCTGGAATGCGACTAAAACTCTTTATGAGATGTTGATGCTTTGTGTTCATTTCCAAGAAGACCCCCGAGGTATTATAAACACAGCTTTTGTTGTTTTTATCACACGTTGCAGAAAAGTTAAATATATAAGGTGATGATTTAAATACCTCAGATTTTTAGGAAGTTTGAATTTAGATATGGGTACATATTTAAATGGAACTTAAGTAGTGGTGAGGAATGTTCAGAGATTTTTCTTTTTTTTTTTTTTTTTTCCCCTTGCCATTTCTCATCTTTATGAAACTCTGTTCTTGCATCAAGCCAGACTCAGAGATAGAAATGTCAGTAAGGAATCATTTTCTCTTGAGATTTCTGCAGCATTTTTACGGACCTGCAAAATCTCTCTGAGTAAGCAGCCAAACATCGACTCGCAGGGCATCATTATAGTTTTGGCGATATTGAGCGGATGCAAAAAGTTTCAGTTTCCACTATTTTTCATAATTATCTTTCTTGCTTGCTTCATAAAATTCAGGCCTCTTTAACACACATTTTCATTTCTAAATAAAATAGTGTTGAAATAGAACATGCAACTGTGGAGAATATATCAAGTCCTGAACTCTCTGCCTTCAGAAAGTAATACATGAAAAAAGAATAAACCTCTGAAAGTAAAACCTTTGAAAATTAAAGAAGAAATACACAAAACTTTAACAATAAACAAACAATGCAATATGTTTTGATGTAAAGGTTCATTGAAAATTGTAATTGTTCTCTGGAAGTCTAAGTAGTGTTGTCTTTAAAATTTACAGGTTACTTTGGTCAGCAAAATCTCCCAAATATATCACACAATCACAGCATCATGTAGGTTCAAAAAAACTTTGAAGATCAAGTAGTCCAACAATTAATATGTACCTATTGTTATTAAAATCACATATCTTTGAACGAACAAGTGCCATTTTAAATTACAGATCTGGTTTTTTTTGTTACCTTTGCAATGTTGGTTGTTAAAAGTACAGCCGTGCAAAATGACTTGTACAAATGACCCATACTCTGTTCTGTTGCAGCACCAAGTTGCATCATATGGGAAAGAAAAGTTGCTTGTAACAGTGCCACAGACAACATACCTCAGTTTCCTAATCTGCAGAATGCTGATAAGGGTAATGGCTCTTTTTTCTGAGCTGACCAATAATGACTAGATATTAAGAGTGTGCTTTTGTTTCTGTACTGCTAGAACTAGACCAGCTTAATGGCGATCAAACTCACCCCACAGTAGAACTGCCTAATAGCAGAGTGGATTATGCTCGTTTTCCGTGTGAACAGATATGGCCTGATGGAGAATGTGCACAAGATGGGACTGTAACAGTACGAGGGATGGTATACTACATGTCTCTGTCAGTAAAAGTGGGGTGCTTCATTTTGCATTGTAAGAATGTCCTCAAAATGTTCTGAAAGGAAATCCTGGCTCCTGGAAGTCAGTGGGAGTCTTGTTATTCGTTGCCAGGGCAGGCCCTGAGGGGAATTAAAAGCTCTCCAGTGTTATCAAGTAGAATTCATTCTTCAGTGCAGGTAAAGTCTCAGGAATGAAGGAGGAAGAATCATACCAGTTTGAAGTTTACATACTGAACCTTGGACAGCTCAAGTTAAGACTTGGTGGGGACTTTTTCTTTCTTTAATGGCTTGTTATGGATGCACTTCACACAGTCTTTGACTTCAGGAAATAAGAAAGCTCCATGAGCAAAAGCAGTACAGGCTGGGGCTCTCCAGCACTCGCCTTAGTCTTAGTCCTTTCTGTCAACACCCAGTTCCTTGACTTCAACACGGAGTGCTTGTTTATTTGGGCTTGCTCTTTTCATTGGCATTTGATTTATAAGTAGCTGCAGAAGGAAAAGAAAAATCAGCCCCTGGCCCCACACTGTTGTGATTCAGCAGACGCATAGAGCAGGTACTTACACCATGAGCAGGATTACATACTCGTTTGGGAACAGAGGAGTCACGTACACATGTAATGTGTTTATACAGCTTTACCTATCTTTGTATGCCTGCAGAAAGCCAATACCAGCATTTCTCAATGCAAAGGGTTTACATCACAAAAGTTAGGTGATGTGTTTGCGTGGTAGAAAAAAATACAATTCCGTCCACAGAGCTAAGCTCTGAAACATATTTTTAAATTCCATATTCCCTCATGTTAGTTTTGTTCCTGTCTGCCAGATGTTAATTGTGATGGATCAATTATTAATACTTGCGTTTTGCCATTGCTGAGAGAACCTAATGGAGAATGTTGTCTTACTGTGTCAGATGCTTCCTGGAAGAGACCGTGATTGCCTCTGAACAACTTACAGTCTCATTACACCAGAGGATAAACCAAAGCAGAGGACCAGCCTGGTTCCACCTCACCCAGCAGATGAGAAACAGGATCAGAATCTCTCTATGTGGAAGCTTGTTCTGTCTCTGCCTAGCGTAGTCTCCACTTCTTAAAATGTCCTGTTTCTTCTCTAGGATTAATAGCCACTTTCTTCTTCACGGACTTACAACATGGATGCAGTAAAGTTCTTCCTGGTGTTTCTCTCCAGTACCCTTAAATGTTGCTTTATCTCAGAAGACAGCGAGTAGTTATGAGGTTAAATCAGGAATCAGCAATTGTGCAGTGGAAATAGGACACAAGTCCTTTATTTTGAGAAAGATTTTGACTAAAAAAAAAAATCGCACGCGTTCACATTTCTTTTCCTTTTCTTATTTTGGGCACCATGCAGCCCATTTGCAATTAAATTGAGTCTAGTTACTCTCCAAAGTGAAAGAAGCTGTTCTGAAAATTAGTAGTGTAAGGCTCTCTATGTTTTGACAAATTATTTTCTAAAGAAAACGAGGTTTACTCATCTTTACTTCCACCTTATGCAAGTTATTTTAATTTTGCTTATTGCAAAAAAGTACTTTGGTCATATAGCCAAAAGGGCCAGGAAGGTATTGATAAAATCCAGCAATGCTGCGAGTGGAATACAATTCCCTCCCTGCCCCCCATTTAGTTATCCTTTTTCTTTATAACAGGTGTAATGAGCCCACCACTTGATGGCTAATGGTAATCCAGGTGGCTTGGAATTGTATCTCTATGGAGATGCATGTTTTAATGCAGAACAAGTCTGAAATTACAGCATGTAGACAAAACAGTGTGGCCTTCGAATTGAGTCTTCACATCGCTTGAACAAGGAATGATTTCAGTGGATACAAACGTACATACGGAGAAGTAAAATTCATACCTGCAGAGACACAGCCCAATGCTTTTGTGGGGTGACGTCAATTTTCCTCTGTATGTATTCAACAAAAACAGAATAAATGCAGACAGTGTTCTCTGCTGTCCTCCCATGGCACACTATAGTTTAAATAGCTCTTGGCCTTGGCATATGAAAGAATTTAATCTTAATTTAGGGCACTATATTTTGTGGGGGTAAACTGAAGTGGAATTTTTAGATTCTTGTTTCCTGTGATTGCCAGGGACTGATTCAAGATGGTCCTTTCTAGTTGTTTTTATTGAAGGATGTATGCAATATACCTCAAGAAAAAGACAATACGCACATTCTCATTTCATACCTGACAGAAAGCCAGCGCTAGATTCACCTTCTACTAACGTTAAAAAAGTAATAAGTAGGTGAAAAAGCTTTTGCTCTTCTCTGTCTAATAAGTAGCTGATGATGCTGTTAGAGGACAAATATTTCTACAGTAAAAGCTTCAATACAGGACATTATGGATTTAAACCTTCCTGTTTCCTCGAGGGACCACTCACACTGCTGAGCTGTGGATGTCAGGGTCTATGAAGAGAGCTGCTGAGGCAAAGATAGCACTCTGCGTTTGCATTCAGCCTTGCAAATTCTGGGTCAGATCTCCTGGCTGATGTTGGTGATTGCAGGTCTGCTGAAGTTACAGAGCTCCACTCCGCATCCTGTGGGGCATGTGGCCCACTATCTGCAACCTGCCAGTCTGGAAGGTATTAGCCCCTTCTTGCCAGAGGAAGAATGTCTCTCTGGAGCCTGGAGAGGCCTCCATCATGAGGACAGATAAATTCCCAAGATGTGCTGCCCTTATAACCATGGCCCTCATAGCCACAGTAAAGAATGAAATGAGGAAAAGGAGTGGTGTTGTTGTAGAAAAAAGAAATTAAAAGATATCCTAGAACTGGGATTCATGNCAGTAGTGAAGGAATAACCCCTTCAAACCTCCTCTCTGACAGGGCCAACATGCTGAGGGTGTGTGAGCTTTTGCATCCTTTCGCCTTTTTTTCCTCCTTGTTATAGTATTGTCCCGTTGGGGTCAGGAAAGTCTTCAGCCTTCGGGTGGCATCATGCAGCTTTGCCTGCACTTCTGGGAAGCCCAGTCCTTGTTCTGCTCCTTCTGAGTGCCTGAATTTGGAAATCTGGCCTGGAGAGACATGGAGTACACGATGCAGTTTTCAGCAGCGATACACAAACTATGAATCAGGATGAAAATGAAATAACAAGGACTACCTCACAGCAGGCACTCTGGAGATTTTCAGAAGCTAAATTGCACAGGGCAAGCAGGGATGCTGACTGAGTAAATGCAGACAAAACGTACGGCACCCAGGCAATGAAAGAAGGAAATGAAGTTAAACAGAGGTAGAGCGGCAGCTGAAGCACAATAAAAAATGTACTCAGACACTACCTGTGGTTAATTCAGCTGGAGCTATGGGGGATCCCATTGCACTCCTTTCTCCTTTGTTTCAAGTGCTTATTTACCTAGGTGGAACAGGGACCACATCCTCTTCTTTACGAGAGCTACGAGTAATTTTAGATCTGTTTCAACACGTATTAGCGAGGCACTAAGATGATAGCAGGGATAGTACACGGTCACTGAGTGCTGTCAGGAGAGCTGGGCCTACTCAAATTCCTCAATGCTACAACAGAGCTCTTCAGAACACTTAGATATAAATATAATTTCCACCTATACTTTTCCCCTTTTATAGAATTGGATGTCCACAGAAAGAAAGGGTAGGCTAGGCATGATTCCCGTGTGGTGAAACTCACTGCTGAGTAAAACACATGGGCAGGTTTGGAGCAATTTGCTGAGTATGGGAGGAGCAGAGCCCAGCCTTGCACTCATCCTGTGCCTGTAGTGAAGAGTTCCTTCCACAGATCTCAGAGGGCACGAGATCATTTGCATCACCTCTAGGGGAAACTGGGACTAGTGTGGCTGGGTGGAAATACTCAGTAGATGTGGCTTAGAGACTAAAACAATCTGGTCTCCTGACTCCCAGGTTATCATCACGTGTGCTGTGAACTGGCTGCTGTTTGCAAAGGTCATCTTATGTTGCCATCTCTGTAAGGCCACAGAGCTGAAGGGACTCAGAGGTTTGAGACTTTCGGTCTCACTTTGTCCAGCTAAATTGAAGACATCCTTGCAAAAAGGGCAGGCACATATAATGGTCTCTGAGGTAACAAACTACAACCTTGTTCTTTTGCCCCCTCCTCTCAGGAGCTGTGCCCATAACCTCACCGTTTCACCCCAGATCCGATACCACCCCTCCCACCCAGCAGCGTTAATGGAACTTTGTTGTTTAGCCGCTAGCCACACAGAGGAATACTATGGCTATGTCAAACCTGATCAGTTTTAGTTTCCAACACTGTAAAATAAGTTTAGCTGGGGGGCATCTTTTAGCAAACACCTGAAGTATTACTGAAATTTGCATTTTGAGCATATTAAAAAAAAAAAACCTTTTAACCGCTCTGCACCCAGTCCTGTCCTGCTGCATCTCACAGCTCTTGTTGCCTTATTGACAACACAGGCACTTTCATATTATTTATCCTGCCTGTGCTTTTTCATTTAACATCTCACAAAGTCCATTACCCTTAATGTCACTTCTAATTGGCATTTGAATTTAAACTGAAATCTAGACCTTGTAAGAAATAGATTATTTTGTTCTTCTTCAGATGGTTCCATCTACTACACAATATCACTTTGGCTGATTCATTTATACAATGTGAGAAAAATCTCCCAATTTTTAATGAATGGCTTCTCTGTGAGTGTCACACTGAATTTGCTCCATCAAACAATGTGTATCCACCAGTGAGCTGGAGAGCAAAGACCTAAAGCTAGACAGGGAAGCTGTCCTAAGATGACACTTCCTTTCCTACTTTCCTCCACCTAGAAGGAGGCTTTTTCCCTGTTATTTCTGTTTCTGTTGTCCTGTTTGTGTACGTGCCTACATTGCATTATCCTTACACCTCTGCCTCAGACTGATAACCCATTGACCTCAGCTATCTATGTGAGACAGGCCTTCTGTCCATCATGTCCCCAGCATCTTCAATTTAGTTTTGTTTTTGTGGCCACACAAAAAAAAAAGGGAAAAAGGATTAACTCTTCTGACTACCAGCGTGAATACTTTTATACATAAAAACTGCCTTTGTCTCCAGTGGGAAAAAGCCTTCATGCATCTCAAGAAAGCAAAGAGTAAAGTCAGTAATACCAGAATCATGTTTGGCTCGGGTCAGGTAGTTGTGACAGGATCTGATGATCAGCTGAATATCTTCTGATCCGCTCAAGACCAAGATTTATTAACTATTCACTTAAAGTTGGTGCTGGCAACAAAGGGTAGTGGTTAGAGCATCGGATAGGGCAGTGCCACTTGACCTGAGTGTGGTTATGTGCCAACCCCAACATCTACAAAACAACTGAGTGTGCTGGGAGGAGCACTGTGGTTAATCAGGTTACCCCGTCTCAGAGCAGTGGGAGCTTTGTCTCCAACTCAAGGAGAAGAGGCGAGTTTACAGCCTTTTGGAGGAAGGGGCTAGCCACCCACAGNTAAGGCACCCAGGCAATGAAAGAAGGAAATGAAGTTAAACAGAGGTAGAGCGGCAGCTGAAGCACAATAAAAAATGTACTCAGACACTACCTGTGGTTAATTCAGACAGAGCTACGGGGAATCTCACTGCACTCCTTTCTCTTCTGCTTCAAGTGCTTATTTACCCAGGTGGAACAGGGACAACATCCTCTTCTTTATGAGAGCTATGAGTAATTTTAGATCTGTTTCAACAAGTATTAGGGAGGTATTAAGATGATCACAGGGATATTAGATGGTCACTGAGTACTGTCAGGAGAGCTGGGCCTACGCAAATTCCTCACAGCTATAACAGAGCTCTTCAGAACACTTAGATATAAATATATTTTCAAGCTATATTTTTCCCCTTTTATAGAATTGGATGTCCACAGAAAGAACCAGGTCAGGCATTCAGACTAGGCATGATTGCCGTATGGTGAAACTAACTACTGAGTAAAATGCATGGGCATGGTTGGAGCTGTTTGTTGAGTTTGGGAGGAGCAGAGCCCAGCCTTGCACTCGTCCTGTGCCTGTAGTGAAGAGTTCCTTCCACAGATCTCAGAGAGCACAACAGATGAGATCGTTTGCATCGCCTCTAGGGGAAACTGGGACTAGTGTGGCTGGGTGGAAAGACTCAGTAGATGTGGCTTAGAGACTAAAACAATCTGGTCTCCTGACTCCCAGGTTATCATCACGTGTGGCATGAAGTGTCTGCTGTTTGCAAAGGTCATCTTATGTTGCCATCACTGTAAGGCCACAGAGCTGAAAGGACTCAGAGGTTGGAGACACTCGGTCTCACTTTGTCCAGCTAACTGGAATCCATCCTTGCAAAAAGGGCAGGCACAGATAATGGTCTCTGTGGGAACAAACTACAACCTTGTTCTTTTGCCACTTCCTCTCAGGAGCTGTGCCCATAACCTCACCGTTTTACCCCAGATCAGATACCACCCCTCCCATCTAGCAGCATTAAGGCAACTTGGTTGTTTAGCTGCTAGCCACAGAGGAATACTATGGCTATGTCAAACCTGATCAGTTTTAGTTTCCAACACTGTAAAATAAGTTTAGCTGGGGTCATCTTTTAGCAGACACCTGAAGTATGACTCAAACTTGCATTTTGGGGATATTAAAAAGAACCTTTTAACCGCTCTGCACCCAGTCCTGTCCTGCTGCATCTCACAGTTCTTGTTGCCTTATTGACAACACAGGCACTTTCAGATTATTTATTCTGCCTGTGCTTTTTCATTTAACATCTCACAATGTCCATTACCCTCAATGCCACTTCTAATTGGCATTTGAATTTAAGCTGAAATCTAGACCTTGTAAGAAATAGATTATTTTGTTCTTCTTCAGATAGTTCTGTCTACTACACAGTGTCACTTTGGCTGATTCATTTATACAACCTGACAAAAATATCCCGATTTTTTATGAATGGCTTCTCTGTGAGTGTCACACTGAATTTGCTCCATCAAACAGTGTGTATCCACCAGTGAACTGGAGAGCAAAGCCCTAAAGCTAGACGGAGAAGCTGTCCTAAGATGATAGTTCCTTTCCTACTTTCCTCCACCTAGAAGGAGGCTTTTTTCCTGTTTTTTCTGTTTCTGTTGTCCTGTTTGTGTACGTGCCTACATTGTTTTGCATTATCCTTACACCTCTGCCTCAGACTGATACCTCATTGACCTCAGCTATCTGTGTGAGACAGGCCTTCTCTCCATCATATGTCCCCAGCATGTTAAATTTAGTTATGTATTTGTGGCCACAAAAAAAAAAAAAAAAAAAAAAAAAAAAATTA
>ML997879.1:0-33949 GCA_010365825.1 Otus sunia | reverse complement strand
TGAAGGGTCTGGAGCACATGTCGTACGAGGAGCGGCTGAGGGAACTGGGGTTGTTTAGTCTGGAGAAGAGGAGGCTGAGGGGAGACCTCATCGCCCTCTACAACTACCTGAAAGGAGGTTGCATAGAGCTGGGGATGAGTCACTTTAACCAAATAATGAGTGATAAGACAAGAGGAAATGGCCTCAAGGTGCACCAGGGAAGGTTTAGACTAGATATTAGGAAGTATTTCTTTACAGAACGGGTGATCAAGCATTGGAACGGGCTGCCCGGGTATGTGGTGGAGTCTCCATCCCTGGAGGTGTTTAAGAGTACAGTCTACATAGAGCTGAGGGATATGGTGTAGTTGGGAACTGTCAACGCTGCATTAATGGTTGGGCTACATGATCTTCAAGGTCCTTTGCAACCTAGACAATTCTGTGATTCTGCGAAGTGTGCTATTTCATATTTTCTCTGTGACAACTGTATTGTTTCTAGCACTCTGAAACTTGTCTAAGTATGCTGTGTTTTTGAATTTTCCCTAACCCTTAATTGATAAAGTCTTGAAATAAGCCTTGCAGGTGCAGCCATGAGAGGCATTGGCCTGTCAGCCTTACACAGCCTCTGAGCAACAGCTAGGGTTTCATGAAGAACAGGCCTTGGAAGATAGATAAGAAATTGCTGAGTTGTGCCAAGGTAGCAGGCAAAAACAGTGGACAGCTGCAACACTGAACTGCAAAAAGGACTGAACTGTAAGAAGTTACCATCGTGCCAGGGTGGAGTGCGCCAGAGAATATGGGAAATTAGCTTAATTGACCTGTGAAACTGATAATGGACCAGCCTATACCTCTCAAAAATTTGCTCTTTTTTTGGTCAACTCTGGGGTATACATCACAGGTGTACAACATTCCCCCGCAGGGCAAGATAGTAGAGGGAGCGCATCAAAACTTTGCACTTTTGAAAAAAGAAATTTACTTCATTCTCTAAGAGAATCTAATTCTGAATTGATTTGTTTTGAATAACCTGTTACAAAGCTAGATCTATAAAGTGCATGAATTATCTAGAATTCAATAGTTATTGCTCGAGGATGACGGAGCAGGAATCTACTGGTTGTCAGACTGAAAGGTTGAAAGAAACATTTACGTGACAGGAGAAAATTTTAAATTCTGTCTGAGGATATGGTTTACTCCAGTTTTTAATAGATGCATGTTATCAATCTGGTTTGGAAGTGCAAAGTGATTGCACCAAACCAAGAGGCAGCATTTGACTTCCCACAGTCAGAGGTCCTGAAAATTTTTCATCCCTCAGGCACACAAGGGACAACCAAACTCAATGGATTTCAGCATTGCTTGTCTCTTTCACGTCACAGCAGCTGCAGGAAGTACTGGATAGCCAGGAATTAATGTCACTAGTGACTTAATCCTTCTGAAAGGAAGTTGAATCCCTAAAACAAGATATTTATGCAGAGGTCCACTTTGCAGATCAACCAAAGTGTATGGGAAAATTACAATGCATGTTTGCTAATACATAGTTTAAGATAGTTCATGTTTAGCAATTTATGTTTTTTATTTGGTATTCAAGGTTTCCTTGCTTCTTTCCTTCCTTTGCCTTAATTATACATGGTTTAAATCTCTATGGGAATAAACACCTTTTTTTCCCCCCCACATAAAAAATAGATCCTTGACCTTCTGTTATGCTGATGTGTAATATCTGAGAAATTTTAGGGATCATCCTCAGTAAAGTAAGTATCAAGCCACAGTGTCAAGACCAAGGCTCCCAATTTCAAGGGATTCATCAAGACCTGGAAGGAAGAATGAGGAGCACCAAACCCTCCTAGGAGTCCCAGATGCAACTGTAGGGCTTTCAATATCTCCTTTTTCTTTTTTTTTGAGTTTCAGTTCCTAAGTGGATTGTAAATTCTGATTTCAGGTTTATTAACAAATGGAGTCTCTGACAGGTTGCTACAACTTGACATCAGTAACCAGAAATGATGGTGTTAACTTTTGCTGAAAGTGACAGGAAGTAAAGTAAAATAAAGGACTATGTTCAAGCTGTCAAGGAGGAAATCAAATACGATACAGCAACTAATAGACTAGGAGTTTTCCAAATTTGCTCCAGAATTTGTTACAGAATGGTGAATGAGTGAATACCAGCAACAGTCTTTCAAATATATTTCAGGTATGAAGGATGAGGAGAAAAAATAGTTTACATTACTTTTAGATAAAATATTTTTTGCTTACAAAATTATCTGATGTTCGCAGTTGAGTACAGGTTACCTTTATCTAAGAGATAATGCTATTTTTATTGAGTGATGTATTACAATAATGTATTTTAAGTATAGTAATTTTAGAAATGTGATTAAAAATATAACAGAACTACTTATAAAATATACTGTAAAACATCAAATGCAAAATATATCTGATTTTTGGAGAACTTTAGCATTCCTGAGGTGTTTTTTAGACCAGTAAATTATGACAATACTTTTCTTCCTCTGAAAAAATACTTTCATATTGTAAAGAAAGTATTTATTCTAAAATATGGTCAATATTGTTCTATCAAATGACTCATGTATTATGAATTAATGGAAAATATTTAATGGTTTTCTGTTTTCTCTTTCCTCAATCAGCCAGGGTTTTCTGGTTTTTTAGGCTTCCATTAGGACAACTAAACGATGACAAGCCCCATTTATTGAAAATTTAAATGCTGCTGAAAATGGTGTGTTTTTCTTGCATTTATTGTGATTCTTCTGTTCTTTAAAAATCATAGCAAGAATTCTGTCCTGAGTTTTATTACTGTCCAGTGATTAGGAATCCTGGTGAAGACAAGTTGAAGATCCCTTTAAATGCCTTGTAAAATATTCACTTCCATCCTATTTTATGAGTGTGCCCACTGGCAGGAGTGATTTATAAAAGAAAAGACTAATACATCTAAATAGAAGCACCAAAAGCCACAAGCCTGCCACAGTGAACAGAACTGTATCCTGTATCTTATGTTATCTCAGATACCTTTATTTAGGCAGACTAAGTCAAATTCTCCCAGCTATGAATTATGAAATACATAATTCTTTTCAGAAATCAATCTGTTCTTACAGAATATCAATGCTCTTTCATCATTATGATTGTAAGTGGCCGTTTCACAACTTACAGAGCAACCATGCTTTCACATAGAGTATTTAAACACTTATCATCCTGAATTTTACAGCAAAATAAACTGCCTAGGTACTCATGATCTCCTGAACTCATGTTCTCCTGAATATTAGAATAGACAGTTTTATCCTTTGTACATCTATGAATGTTATCTTTTTAATTCAACACATGAATTGATGTCTCTCTTATTTAAAGAAAGCACCCTACTTCACAGTACGTATTCAACCAAGAAAAATAGTACTCAACCAAGAAAAAAAGCGTACTGTGGGAGAAAGTACAATACGCAAAGGTGTTTCTATCAAAACACTAAGGAATATCTCTGTATAATCACATTAATAAATTGTCCACTGAAGAAGATAGATGAAGGTGAAGAAGGTGGAAAGTTAGTGGATGAATTCCACTGGAACAGGTACAATAAACTCGTGTTAATTTCAGATTGTTTCAGTAGCCAACTATCTCTGAAGAAACCTAATCTAGCATTTTTTCTGTGGATGCACAATTTAATTTTATTTTTGTAGCATGTGAAAAGTAAGAATAGACAATACACTACGATATCTTTTATGGTGGATTCTGAGATAGAATCTTAGGTCCAAGTAGAAAGTGGCATACATAAAACAGCTTAATGGTGGACATATTCAAATACTTATTTTTGTAGGGAAAAAAATTCTATGCACAATTCTTTCCTGAAGTGTTTTGTATTAGTATGAAAATGCATTTATTTTCCATATTATTAGTTTTTCAGTTTTATGGTAATTTCAACATGGAAATTCCTGTAGTTCAGCTTACAGTTCTGAAATAGAAAATGGAGGGTGAAGAAAAACTATGAAGACATAGATTTAGATCTGTCAGTTTGCTCTAAATAATGTAACGTGGCACTTGACCCAAAATCTTTAAAGAAATGAGTAGATAATTGTAAGTAATAGGCCCCGTTATAAAGGGTTTGTTAGCCCTCAAACCTAATATTTTGTGATGCCCTTTCTCCAATATATGGGTAGACATGTCTGAATCTTGCTGTAACAGAATTCCAAGTGACTGTAAGTACTGCAGGGATTCTTTGTGCCTCTGGTTTAACTGTTCCTTTTCAGGGTGTTAAACATTTCTTCATGTTGCAAGCATAGATCTTTAATCAACCTTTTATTCGTCCAGATTGCACCTGAAAAATGGACCATCCAACAAGATGATTATTGTGCTTGTGAAATAACTAGAAAGAACTATGTGAAATTCATCAGAGTACATGTGTCAGAAATATGGCCTTGAAGTTAAGTATTTTTCCGTCTCTACTGCTTTATAAAACACATTTTATTCACATAGGTTTTAATTCTTTATTGTGGGATAATGCTTTTTATTTATAAATATTATTATTTTCAAATAATTATCAGTATTTTATTTGTAATCTTTGATGAAGGTAAAGAAACAGCTGATATTACAGTAATTCTTCTGCAATTATGGATTTTCAATAAAATATTATTGATTTCATTAACCTTTGCACACTTCAGGTCAAAAGCAATGGTATGCATGTAATAGGTTAAGATCCAGTATCTCTACATGTGCAAAAGAAGAAGTTTCATTATTACTAGAAAAATACATTAAAATGACAAGTTATTGAACACCGCACCCCAAACCAAAACAAAACCAACAAAACTAAATCAAATCAAACAACAAAAACCAGTTGTCTTCTGTGCTTTGAAAGGAAAATTTTTTTTCAAAATTATCCTGTTTTTTCAATATCTTGAGGGCATTTCTAGCATATATCAAATATACAGCCACACAATACAACAGGACCTTAAATAAGACATAGCAATACATGAACAGTAATCAAATGGAAAATGTTACATCAGCAACAAACCTACCTTAATCATTGTAGCACCTTCCAAAAATTATTTAGTTCATTGCATGAATGGAGTGTGTAAAACTTTCTAATTTTATTTTGTTTGAGGTAATTATAAAAAATGTACAGTCTGATAACTAATAAAAGAGAAAGTATAAACAACAGCAAATGCTAATGAATTTTAAGCAGCATTCACAGATAAGTGTGAATAAGGTACGTAATGCATGTGGACACCGAATGCTTGCTTAAATGAGCCCCAAACCAACAATAAGATCTGTATTCTGTGATACAGAAACAGCTATAAATCACAGCAGTTCATCTGTACTGATTCTGTTATCAAGCATCGCTACAACTAATGTCATCAGTGACAACCTTGGCGAACACCTCAGCAGTACCAGTGAGGCTTACTGTAACTCTGGTTCTGCAGCCTTCTACCATGCACATCTGCTCCGCCAACCCTGAGTTTTACATCCATCTTTCCTGAACCCATGGTCAGACACTTCAGGGGTGCTAGCTGGTTCTGTGAGAGAGCCTCTCTGGACAAAGCCAAAGGGTCAGGGCTTGGGTTGTTTTGGTAACAAAATATTGTCAGGGTAAGACCTGGTGCTTTCCAACCTTGTCATGTTTTGAACCTTGTTCTACAGTGGATTAAATCTTCAGCACTCAAGTAGATAGCACCATAGCAACTGCAGTTAGAAACTGCCTGAGAGAGAGAGAAAACACACGGATCTGATCCTCCTTAAGTGAGAGCAAAGGAGTATTGCCAGCTGGTGTTATGAAGCTTTGTACACACTCAGTATATACAACTTGACATATTACCTCCTCTAAGAACAAACCGAAGAATAACCACAAAAAAGTATCAAGGCATTTTACTAGTATGAAATACTTACTACAAAGATTTTTTTTTATGCGAGCTATTTTTACCAATCAGAATTATGTTACATTTATATAAATTGTAAATATTTTAAAATTAAAACTTAAAAACCCAGTAGTATTTCTTTGATACTTTTATGACAGGACCAAAATTATTTTCCTTTAAGGTTCAAAGACTTGTTTATTTTAATTTCATTGTCCTTTACTTGGACTGGGCAAGAGAGTGTATACATATGATATGTCCCAGTCATGTCATGTAAATAAGGAATAACAGGGCTTAGACAAGTTTTTGGAGCTGCCTTTAAGCAAATCAAATAATTAGGAGAGGACAATAGCAAAGTCTTAATGGTTTGTTTCAGAAACTTCCATTTCTCTGTGTAATCTTGCTCTTAGCAGGAGTGCACTTTTGAAACAAAACTCCCAGCTCTTCCCTTCCAGCATGTTCACAACACTGAATGGCAAGATGAAAAGACAGAAGACACATTCTGGGAATGCATCTATCAGACTACAACCACTGATTGTCATTCAGTCCCTGGAATCACAGTGGAGCTAGTCTGAGGTAAACCCCTGAAATGCATGTACTGTGGATAGTGGGGTCTCAATGTCTTTTTTTTTTTTTTTTTTTCTCCACAGACACATTCCTCTTTGCTAAGGTGAGCATAACCTTAGATAATTAAATTTAAAAATCTTGCATTGCAAACTGTGAATACATATGACAGAGTCTTAGACAAATTTTCAAAATGTTCTATGTATTAGGCTTTCCTGATGTATAGAAAAATATCATCAGCCTAACCTCATGGATTAAGCAGGTCATCTCCTTAGGGAAAAGTATTACAACAGTAATAGAATAGCTACACTGTCCCAATTAGATGCTGAATTGTTACTCCTCTCTGAAGAAAAAGATAGTATCCAGGACGGATCTTTCCTGCCTTATTAGTTGGAAACCAAAAGTTGTATAGATTCAGGTGTCCTCCTGCCTGTCCTGCTCAATGCCCCATGCAGAATGGGAACTTAGACTCCAGACTTTAGTTCATGTCACCAAGTGTGGTTTTCATACCCAACACACAGTAAGAGCCTCTTGTATTATTCAGGTGCAAAGGGCGAGTAGGAGTGGGGGACAGAGAAGAAGCTGTGGGTTCAAATTTTGCTATGCAGAAGAAGAAATGGCAAAGGTGAAGAGGTACAGCTGTTAAGTATTGGTTAAAAAAATTCTGCCTGTTGCTGCCAGAAGTGTTTTCGGAGAAAGGCCAGTCATAATCATCTGTCTTCAGAAGAGAGTTCAGAACTTTACATGTTAAACGCCCTCTGAGGTAAAAGTGGTGTTATCTGGAGAGAGAACTGTAGTCAGATCTTTCTCCCCAAGTTTTTTTGGTCAAATTAACTCCTCATTTCCTGTTGCTGGCTGTTGTAGACCACTTTCTGAGATATTTATGTTGCCTGAGTAATCTACTGGCCTTCTACAATTAAGGGATTGTATCAGTGGACAAGGGAAGACCTATGTTGCCATGTACCTAAACTTCTGCAAGGTCTTTGATATGCTCCCCCACACTATTCATACCTCTAAATTGGAAAGATATGGTTTTGTTGGATATACTGTTAAATGGTTAAGGAAAGGTATCTGAAATGGACCACATAAGAGATTGATCTTCTAACTAAATACAGAAAAAATATATGCAACAAAATTTTTTTCTTATTTCAGTTTTCATCTGGGTTACCTGTCTGCTAAAAAGATTTACAATAGCTTTTCTGAGTGAACTGAGGAGAAACGTGAAATGAAAATGAAAACGTCTGCCAGGTTTCATCATGTGTCTTTCTCTAAAGCTTCATTCCCCAACAGTGTGAATCCTGGACTAGCTATTTCAATTTCTAAGAGAAATCTTTCATCTGTCTGTGTCTTACTGTGGTTATCAATATCAAGACAAATAATATCTTTAAGCAAATCTTATGACTGATTTTTTTATATAATGTGTACCTATAGACAGAATTAGGATTATACTACGGTTCATTCTTATCATAGAGGGAAAAAAAATTAGTATGTTCACTTGTTTATTTGTTTAGTAAGGTTTCAGTGGGTGATAAGCTGACTGAATAAAAAGATCACCTATTTGCAGAGGACCAGCATAGGACCTAGGGAACACTTAAGTTCATGTCTATGGCATTAATACAGATTTACCACTGTCACCCAGAAATTTTGTATGCTTTTGCCATTTGCCTTGTATCTTCTTATTTGTGCTGATGAAAAGCTTTAATACAGTGGTTTTTTTGATATACATCTTATTTTTTGTAATTGCAAAGGCCACAATTACCACAGACACTATTGTTTTGAATCTTGCAACACATTTTGGACTGCAAGTCCATCATGGTTGTAAAATCTATCCGTGTACTGCATTCTGCCATTTTAACTTCATTTTTAATTTAGGAATCACTTCTGGTAGGGTTAAGGTTGGTTTTGCAAATATGTAATTTAACTAGGGAAATGGCTAATAGACCTAGGAAAAGTAATTTCTAATCATTCATTAAGTTTGAATTAATTGTGTTTAAATATCTTTGTTTATAAAATAAAAAAAAAAAAAAAGCCAACCAACCCATACACAATGATCTATGACCGATTAGTGATGGTATGATGCTTTGTGAAGTTCACCATAACGATGAAACAGAGTTAGTGGGAGAACAGTGCTGTCTAAATAATGAAAAATTGGATCTTAACTCTGTTTTGACTGTCACCATGAATTATTACATTACATGCTTGCCTGATAAGCATTTACAGAGAGTAATAATACTGGGATTTGCCAAGAAAGTGATTGAAAGCAGTTTCTCAGTGAAAACATCCCTGCAAAGACTTTGCTATTAAGCATGGAAGTGATCACACTTTATTTAAAGTTCCATGGCACTGCTTATGAGTTTAAAAGCAGCCAAAACAGTTGCAGTTGATTTGAAGACAAGCTTTGCATATATTTTCGCTGAAACATTTCTCTGTAATTCTCCCAAGTTCCCTAAACCTGAATGGTCGAACAATCACTATGAAAGAAACAATTCAAGTAATACGTTTCCACTACTCTGCATTACAGGGATGAATTCAGTATTTAAAAATCTTTCTATTATAGTAAAAAATCAGTCACCTTTGAACTGCACAGACCTTTCTTGTTTGTCTAAATGTGGACTAAAGTCAAAAGAACATGTCCAATTACAGTTTGCACTTTAAAGCTTTGTGTAAATTGGTACAGAGCCAGCATTTTTCACAAAAAGTCAAGTTCTTAAATTGTTCATTCTGTTTCAAAACACTAGACCATTTTTTTCTGAAACGGTCATCTTCCCTGGAAATAGATGAAATATATATTCTAAGCAGCCAGTACCAGTTTGAATTGGGATGGTAGAAGTGGATGCTATAGTTTTCCTGCAGTTTTTATAGAGACAGAGACTAAGACATTCAGGTAGTATTTTACTTCTCCAATTCTTTTGCACACTAAATGAGGATAGATGTTTTGATTACAATGCATTATACAGAGTCCTATGTAGTTTTCTTTTTTCTTTTCACCTGGCTGTATTGTGTATTGCTGAAGTGTTGTGAAATAGACTCTGACTTTGATAATATCTTGATGATTCCCTGGCTGATAGCTGGGATACAAAACAGAGGCAAGAAGTGCATCAAAGGAAAAAGGGCAGATGCCTTCATTAAAGATATTGAATCTAGGGTTGAAATTTAATCTGTAAATATGTGATAACATTAATTATCCTCACTTAAAATCATATTCATGAAATTATATTAGTATTTGTACTATATTAATGGGAACACTCTTCTGTCAACCAATGCGTAACCTACAACTTGAAACAGATGCAGAAGCCAAGTGCATTTTCTGTCCGATGCACAGAAACATACGGTTTTTGTTTGCAAGTGTTGATAAAAGGGACTAATGTACGTTTCAAACAATGGAGCTGCAGATTGAGAATATGTGGTTATATCTTTTGTTAAAAAAGAATAATCACAAAGGCAAAGGCATCCAGTTCTAAGTTTTTGTTGTTTGTTTGTTTTTCTTTTCTTCTCTCCCCCCCCCCCGATTTCTTAACTGGCTTTAAATTTGATCCAGAACAAAAGAATAGTGAGCTCTGAAGACAACCTCTATTTCCACGCTAACTAGACATAAAGATAGAAATAGCATTTTCTGTTTTTGTTACAAGAGGCTTTTTAAATTTTTCTATAAAGGAATAGAAATAAGTGAGGGAAGGAAAGGATTTGTATTAACAAGTAAAATTCTTCATTATTGAAACACACAAGCCTCAGAATCACATAGGAAGAGCTGTTTGTTCCCATATGCCCCAGCAGTTAATGGTATAAAAAAAATACATCTGTAAGTTTTTTGTTTACTCTTTACTGTGTCATTTTTCTTTTCTTTTCTGTGGAATGCAGACATTGGTGCAAACACCAATTTTGAATAAAAATTTTTCGTGTTTATTTTTTTTAGCAGCAACATCTGGCATCTTGGCAGATAACACAAGCAGTTTTGTAGGCAGCTCCAGACTTGTCCATTGGTGCAACTACTGTTAATGCCCTGAGTTATGGCATCTTCTTAGCATTGTTCAATGATGAATACTTTTATTTCAGGGAACTCACCATATTTCCCTTTGTGCATCAACTTTCACAGAATTGTGAGCGATATGGAAAATGCCAGAAATTGCTAGAACTTTATGATCATCTGATGTCATATAAAACCATTTAATCCATACAATTTATTAGCATAAGTTTTTGAATTTCTCTTTCTCTCTCATTCTTTTCAATTCTCACATGAAAACAAATCCTTTTTGCTCTTCAAAGGATTTTAATACTTTAGCTGCAATTTTGTTTATCAGTTGAAACAGAAAAGCACTTTGTGAAGCATTTGGTATAGAATTTACCTGAAAGAATTGCTGTGAAATGTTTCCATGTATTATCAAAACTGCAGGCTATTTTCTTTGCCCATTCCACCTCAGTAAATGCATCCATTTTGCATCAGAGTTCATGTTATTTAAATCACATTACACCTGCTTGTTAATACATGAGATACCACTTTTTGTGCCACATTAATCAGGGAAGAGTTCTTGGGCCTTATAAATTCTTTTGCTTTGAGTAGCTTGATTCTACAATAATTAATGCATAATTCATCTTCGAAAGTAACTAATCTTTAGCCGTATTAATCTTTGGACGTGAAATCAGTTAGAAATGCCACACAGGCTTGGGATTGTGATGAGCAATGATCATTAGACCATGGAACCAAATGATTTGAAATAATCTGTTAGCCTCCATTACCCCTACTTTTCTAATGGAAGGCAAAGAAGGGGAAACTACAGGGTACTGGCAAGTTCCCAGTGGCCCTGTAGAGGAAAATACCAAATGCAGTTCTAAAACCTTGGGTTTAGTGGCAAGCATTTATTTGTACAGAGATTAAGAAGTGAGTAGTGAATCAAATACAGATTGACTTTGTTTATTTTATTTATTTATTTATTTATTATTATTTATTTATTTGTACATTTATTTGTACAGAGATTAAGAAGTGAGTAGTGAATCAAATACAGATTGACTTTTTCCTGCTAAATGGATAAAATGTTTTTAAAATAAGAATGTGCTAGCTTTCTCTTTCAAGTGCTGTGAATGAACCTCTCATAGGCACTTGGCATAGCTGCCAGCAATAGTTGGTGCTCTGGAGACACAGGAGGAGAAAAACACATCTGTGCACGTCCGTCTCAAAGATTAAGGAGATGACAAGCCAGGTATGTCTAATACATATCAGAAATATAAAATCTGACAACTATTTGCATGGTTGCATTCTCAGAATAAAAAAAAAAAAATTTCTACAAGAAAAAAAAATTCACCATTTTCAGTGGAAGCAGTTCAGCAATTTTTTAGAAGAATGTATCCAGCTAGTATGACTAATATTGATCATGTAGTCACCAGCAAGCACTGAGCCACTATGCAAAAAAGTGGAGTTTTCCTCTTACATCTTTCCTGGCTTCATAAAAGAGAACTGAGCCATCAGTGTGCATTTTAAGACATAACTTAAGTGCTTCACTCTGGAGGGAACTTTTGACTGTGAATCCCCATACTGAATAGTCATCTCTCACAGTGTTTTAATTCAGGAGGAGAGAAGTGGGAACATCTCATGGAAGTGTCTAAGTGTTGTGGAAAATATGATAAACAGATATAGGATGGCTCACCCTGTAATTTTGTAATCCACAATTAGATTGAATGAATTTTCCTTAAGATATGTTAAGCAACAGCTCTTTCTACTTGCGCCTTTAACTGTCCCACATTCTTTTTGAGAAATTATTCTTTCTGAGAAGACATCTATTTCTGTTGTTTTTCTGCAAGTTAAAGAAAATGTCATGCCTATTTATATGAAACGATTGTACATCTTTTTTTCTTTAGCTGCACCAGTATCATCAGAACAATAATTCAGAAGCACAGAGAGAGACTGAAACACCCCTCCGAGATTGTATTGCCACATCTAACCCTATATCACACTATGCTAAAGAAAAATGGAGTCTACAAACCTTTTTTCTTTCTTGGCCACTTCTACACAAAAATGAGGCCCATTTTTTGCACTCACTGCTGGAATACAGCTACTATTAGCAATGTCCAGGCAGGGTTACTTGACACTTTGGCAGAAAACCCCAGGCCCTGTCGTTTTATTTTCACCTCTGTCAAAGAACATTACCAATAAAAGTGTTGCTTTATTGTCAGCGTGGATGAGGACTGGTTTTGTCTCAGCAATATTCCCAGCCTGGTCACAAGTGAAGAGCAGGACATAGTTGCACAAGATTCCTGATCTGTCTTCCAAGCAGAAGGGCAATATTCAGCTGCCTAAAGACAGGGTTCTTGTGCCATTGGAGAGTGCATGACGAGTGAAAGACATCTGCATGGCCTGGGAGATATATCACAGGCCTTTAATGACAGGTCATGTCTGCAGTGACAACTGAAGACCAGACAAATATCTTATATTGCTCGTAATGACAACGGCTACACGTTTAGGTATTTGAATATAGCCAAATATGCCTAGAAGGCACTATGCAGCATCATTCATAGATACTGATCAGAACCTGATAACAATCCAGGAGATTACTGTGCCTGTAGTTGAAGGGGCTGCTTTGATTATGGTACTGGAACTGAATAGACCAGAGCTAGCTTTGGCAATGGCATAGCACTGCACTGGACAATGCTCCGGGGATGACACATCTAGAGTTATATTTTCCATACCCAGTGTGGAAAAAAAAGTGGATTTGGTTACTGAAAAGGTTAAATTTTTTTTCCTCTATCCAAAACAAGGAAAGAAAGGTGGGGTTTTTTCATGCCTTCCAATCCAAAAGACAGTAAGATTTACTTCACACAACGCCCTCCTTTCCCAGCCATCCTACATGGATTCTTACCGTTCTATGAATCACACCCTGCTATCATGCTAGTTATGTTCATACTCTTCTAAGTTCATGTTCTTTTATCTACTTACTATCCTTTTTTTCCCCAAAATAGCCATGTATTTATGGGTCCAACATATAATAAATGGTTGGGGCCACTCACACTAACCCTTACCTTGGGAACTGGATAGTCCTAAATCATTCTTTCCTTGCTTAGTCACATTGCTATGTCTCAGGGTAGGTTAATAAATAAAGTTACAAAGACGAAAGAGCAGAGCATAGCTAAAGCCAAAATTTAATTGGATAAAGAGTGCTAAACTAGAAAATTGTAGTACTGAAGGAAAAAATAGTTCTGCCCAACACCTAAAAAGAAAGGTCAGGGAGGAAAATAACAATCGTAGCAGTGAAAATCCTGGATAAATGAACATGAAAAAAAAGCTATTAATAGAAATATAACCAACAGAGTTTTGACTGGTATCAAAAAAAACCTGTGGAACAGGAGATATAAACCTCTGTGGCATTCTGTAAAATATAATGAAAATGAAGATGTGTCCTGGTTTTGGCTGAGATAGAGTTAATTTCCTTCCTAGTAACTGACATGGTGTGTTTTGGATTTAATATGAGAATAATGTTGATAACACACCGATGGTTTTAGTTGTTGCTAAGTCATATTTATACTAAACCAAGGATTTTTCAACTTCTTGCGCCCTACAAGTGAAAAGGCTGGAATGGCACAAGATGTTGGGAGGAGGACACAGCCAAGAGAGCTGATGCAAACTGGCCAAAAAAATATTCCATACCATATGGCATCATACTCTGTATATAAACTGGGGGCAGTTGGCCAGGAAGGGTGGATTGCTGCTTGGGAACTGACTGGCAGTAAGCAGTGGTGTAGGCAAGTAGTGAGCAACCACATTGTACATCACTTGTTTTGTATATTTTAATTCTTTTAGTATTATTTTTTTGTCGTATTGTCATTATTACTCTTTTCTTCCTTTTCTGTCCTATTAAACTGTCTTTATCTCAACCGACAAGTTTTATTTTTTTTTTACAATTTCTCCCCCATCCTACTGGGTGAAGGAAGTGAGTGAGAGGCTGCACAGTGCCTAAGTAGCCTGTTGGGGTTAAATCACAACTGGACGTTTTACAACATAGCCCAGGAAATTGAGCTACTGTATCCAGAGCAGATACATTCCCATCAGACAGCCGTCCTCTGCCCAAAGTTTACCAGGGTAGCTCTTGATTAACCAGAGGGATCAGGAGCATTATCAGGAGGTTTGGCAATGTGGAAATGACAACAGCAATGCAGTGTTGAGGTTTCTGCCTATTCCTGAGCCTCCTCTGTTGGGAATCTCCATAGTGGCCTTCACCACAGATACTGGCAGGACCTGGTTGTCAGTCTGCTCTACAGCACCTCTCAGCAAATATTTCTTAGTTATCTTTTATCACTGTCTCACTGGCACCAGGGCTGATGCTTTGTGATTTGAAGAATCTGGGACGAAGAGGGCAAGCGTGTCTTTGCTAGTGCCTAGAGAATTATAACATTAGGCACTGTTGCCCAGCTCAGTCTTCCCAATAACCATTTACATGCCAACACCTTTTTAAGGGCATGCCTGAGGATGCCAAAGCACTGGGCAGATTCTTTACAGCATTAGAGAGAGGGAGTATTTGCATGGGCAAGTAGTGACAGGCCAAAGGGTAATGGCTTTAAACTGAATGGGTTTAGATTTAGATTAAAGGAATAAATTCTTTACTGTGATGGTGGTGAGGCACTGGAACAAGTTGCCCAGAGAAGTTGTGGATGCCCCATCCCTAGAAGTGTTCAAGGACATGTTGGATGGGAATCTGAGCAATCTGGTCTAGTGGATGGTGTCCTTGCCCATGGCAGCAGGAATGGAACTAGATGGTGTTTAAGATCCCTTTCCACCCAAACCATTTGATGATTCCATGATTCTATATTTTTTTTTTTTTTGGTCTTGGCCCTAGAGAGGCAGCAATGTACCTGAAACTGCACCTCCTTTGGGAATCTGGCCATCAATAAGGGTTTAGAAGATCTGCAGGAGATGGATAAGTGATGTTGTTGAGAATGACATTTTAAAAGGCTGATAGGGTATTTGAAACTCCTATTTGCCATCTATCAAATATGCTCTAATTTGGAAAAAAGGGGAGGGAAATAGAGATAAATAAACTGTTAAAACTTAACAACATAATGGGAGGTGGAAAAAAGACTAAATACAATATCTATCTCTAAACTCATGCTCTGCATTTATGTAAATAATATTTAGGCACAGACAGTAAAAGAGAGGAAAGCCTCATCCACCTGTGAGTATAATGTCATATTCCCAGCCTACCCTGCCTGACTTGTTGGAGTAAGATGCTTGTGACTCCTGATACTAGAGCTTTTAAAATTTGGCAAGTTTTCAGGCTCATGGGCAGGTTCTGCCCGTCCTCAGTAACCACGAGTAAATTAACACCAAAATCCTGAACAGAAAGAAAAGAAACAGGTAAAGACCACCAGTGTGCTTGTCAGTAGCTTCAGTCCTTATTGCCCCATGGGGAGAGTGAGACAAGGCATCCCTGTGATGCAGTTAAGACTGAAATAGCCTGTTTTATACTAGTATCATGGGTTTCAATAAAACTGCAGGAAATGGAACTTAGAAATACATTTGTCTCATTTGGAGGCAGATCATGGACTTCAATAGTGGGGCAGCACCTAAGTCCTTTTATGGACCCTACAGCTTATGACTGCCTATTGCCCTGACATAAAATAGGAAGACACATTGGAACATGACTATATTTTTGAAGCATGAGAATATTTCTAAAATGTCTCAGACAGACACTTAGGGAGAGAGCAAAGCAACAGGGAAAATCAGGACAAGTCAAAGCTAATGGTAGTTAATTTCCCTTAATGGAAATGCAGCTTTCACTGACACAGTGTGTCCTGATGCTGTCAGAAAAAAGCAATCATCCTTTTTCTTTAGTTGAGTTCAATAAGTAAAGGAATCATGCTTTCTTATTTCTACAAAGGACATTTGTAAGTTAATTGTGGTAGAATGATATGTGTCAACACAGAAGCAAAGAAAGTTAGGAAGTGCACTTTGGCTAATGCCAAAATGAGATGGAATGTGTAAAATTGGCAGTGTCAGGGTACAGATTACTGAGGCACTGGGGGAAATCTGAAGAGAAAGAAAACTATGTATGGAGAAAAATACAACATCTTAAAGAACGTGTCTTCTCAGATCCAATGCATATCTCTTAGCTTTGATTTCAGTTGCCTTTTTCACTCTTATTTACTCTTTATGCCAAACTCTTTCTGATATGAGGAAGTAGAAGTGTGCAAAACTTTCAGCATGTTATCCCTGCAAATCATAAAGAACATAGTCTTTTGCTTTTTAATAAAATATATTAGTATTTAAGACTGGTAAAACAAGAATCTGCATTGGTTTTAACATTCGTAATTCAGCAGACTTCATACATATCATCAAGTAACTAATATAGAGGCAGGCTACAGCCCTAATAGAAAAGGCAAATAGCACACAGATATCAGATGCAATTTAATAAATTCAAGACAAGTATACTGGTTGGTAGTACTACACATCAAGAATGCCACATGTAAAAATGTGCCTCTGCGACTACGTACAAGAAATGCTTGGACACGACTGAATGTGTAAGGAAATCACTGACAAATGAGGAAATTCTGGATTGTTTTCTCAGATGGTATAAACCAGTATGCAGCAAACACTGTGAATCTGACACATGAATCTAAATAAGGGCACTTTTTTAACATATAACTGTTGTTTTATTTTTGCAAAGTTAAAAATACAGAATGCACAACAAAGAAAACACTCTTGTATCTAGCACTGTTTTAACTGAGAACATTTTAAAGCAGATTCATGTAAGCCTTGTGCAGAAACAGACTTCCTTTTGTTATTGCTAAGTATTATTTCCATTTTTTGCAGGATTTATTATTTACAATATTTTCTCTCAGAAACATATAATTGTTTATTATAACTATTTTCTTTGTGTATTTAATCAAATACATTTGATATTAATGAAAAAAAAAGTTAAACTGGACTGTAAGATAGACAAATAACATTTTCAGGAACATCTCAATCCAAATTTTCAAAAAGGTTTCAAAATCCATTACTTCCAAAAGGATTAGGTACATAAACTTCTACTTGCAGTAGTAATTTTCAGACATATGTAAGAATGTAAATGCAGAAATACAGAGAAAGGCTTTAGGAGCAAATGAAGCATTGTGTTAATGAGAAATTAGAAGCAGACCACATATTCAGAATTACACTGGGAAAGCTGCTCACCATCTGAACTGAAATTATATGTCTGAGCTCTGGCTTCTTAGATCCTAAGTGTTAGTCTTGGTTCTGAAAAAAATCCAAGCTGGGGAGAAACTGACCTGTTTATTTTTTTCATACAATTTGAAACCAAGGAGCTATGAAAACATTGTAAGAAAACATCTTACAATGTTTTATATTTTATACATTTTATTGGAATAGTAAAAAAATATTTGATTTCTGTTCCTCTAAACCAAATTAGTCCTACTTATCAGTCTTCCTGGACCTTAAAGTAATAACAGATATGAAGATATTACATAAATATATTTGATAAATTGCTATCTTGTTTTCATTTGTTTTCAGGTAAGCATTCATTATAAGCCTTTTAACTGTCTTTAGATTTAAGAAGGAGGCTAGCTATTTCCATTTGAAATATTCTGTGTTTAGTACTAAAAGTACTGGCACTGTGAAAGACTAATATAAGTTCTCTGAGTGCAGAATTCTCCAGACAGAATATTAAACATTATCTTAATTTCACTGTTTTTTTTTCTCCTTGAAAATAGTTCTTTTTTGTAACAGCAGCCACAAAAATCAATGGAAGTGACCTATACTACAATTTTAGATGACCACATTATCCCCTTACAGACTCTTCACTAAAAGTGCAGTGACCTTTACAAAAGTGTTTTCAATAGTAGCAAGGCATGTATTAAAACAAATGTCACTATAAGGCCCTCTATTCATGTCTCCTCAGAGTTTTATATGGTGTCTTTCTGTGTAGAAAGTTAGCCAACTTTTCTGTCCACATAAGTGTGTGAAAGACTAATATGCCTGATATGACAAGTTAATAAAAGCATCTAGCTTCTATAGCAGCATAAATATTAAACAGAAAAAGCTGAGCCTGCATTTTAGTGCCAATCCTCAGTAAGAGCTAGAGGCATCATTTTCAAACAGCACAGTCTTACAGAAAGGGAGTACACCGTACTTTCTAAGCAAAAGTGCTTTCCAAACAGGTTTAAAAAGATATATTGTTGCTAGTCATACAGTGAGTTATCTGTATCTCATTTTAGAGATTTTCACCTTAGAAAGCAAGATAGATGCTGAAAAGTTCTCAATATAAAACTGCTCGGAAAAAAACTTGTCTAAGGAGGAATTTCAGCTTGCCAAGGCATGTAATATATATCAAACCTTTGTTGTTGTAGAGAAAAAAAAAAGAAGTTGTCTGGCAAGACAAACTCCAACAAAAATTGGGAATCATGATTAAAAAACCACATTAAAATAACCAGACTGTAAGGTATGGCAGCCATAATATCAGGGCATTTAAAGCTAGGACAAACATCAGTCTTCTTGATATTGCAGCCAGTTGAATTATACAGAAAGGAACCAGTAACTTGCATTTACTTAGAGCATATTTCCCAGAAAATATGTCACATTTAGATCAGAAAACAGCAAAAGAGAGAGAAGTTATCACATTTGTGTTTCTTAGTTCTCAAACCTTTTTTGCATCTCTCTTCTATACGGTATCCGGTTTTCTATTACCTTTTTAAAAAGTTGTGTATCAGAACGAGTGTTATCAATTCATCCTCAGGATTATTTTCTTCCTTGTTTTTACTTCCATGCCATGTTGATAGAGGAGCACTCTCATCATTTATAGTGTGCTCTAGCTACTAAGGTACAACTCAAAACCAATCCATTAGATTTTATTGAACATTTGTTATAATTTTTTTATTATATTGGTTTTGTAGATTTTAGTCAGTGTGTTACATGGTCAAATAACTTATAACATCCAAATATATCTATTTGCCTTTCTCAATTATTTTTTTATTTTAGCAAAGAATAAAATTAGACTTGTTTGAGAATATCTATTTTCCATATAAGAGTATCAGCTGAATTAAATTTGTATCCTTCAAACTGTTTATGAAATGATTCTTGCAAAAGCTTTTTCATTATTGGTGTGGATCTCTCTAGCCCATCATTATTTAGATCATGCTCTTTGGGGTTTTTTTGGTATTTAAGTGTTTGGGTTTTTTTCTTTTAAGTTAGCATGATGTTATCATTCTCATTTTTTAGAGGTTTTATTCTTCTCTTTTAGAACTCTTAGGTGCCAATTACTCCAGCCCAATGATTTAAAAAATATTTTTATTCCTTTCACAGCAAAGCACCTTCCCCAATGATTACTGAGCTTCACATCACTTTGTGATACAATCAAATCATCTTCATCCATAAATACTTATTGGAGAAATATCTATTTTTTTAAAAAATATTATCAACTTTCCCTTGTCTGTCTAACAAATATAAATTTTCTTCTCCTTGAATACTGTAAACTCCTAAATGCCTTCTCTCTGTCTAGCTATGGAGCTGAAATCCTTACCTGCCTTAGCAACTTTATTTCAGAACTCATCTGTGCCAGTTGCCATTTGGCAACTGATTTCCTACTGATTATATATGTACCATTAAATATATATTAAATTATGATAAATTATACAATATTGTTTTGAAATTTCTAATTCAATTCACAGCTGATTAAAGACGGTTATCACTAAAGTTTCTTGATTTTATATTGAGAGGTGCTGGACTTCACCACACCTTGTAGGTGTTTTCAGCAGGCACTTTACTTTGCTCTCTTACGAATGTAGGAAAGGGAATTAGGAATTCAGAATTGACTCTATTTTTGAAGAAGACAATATGATCTGATGGAGTGATTAAACAGCTAAGATGAAAAAGTGTCATTCAAACAGCTGGAGAAAGCTGCCTCGAGATGTGTGTGGCTGATATCCTTTTTTTTTTCTTTTATACACAGGCTGATCTCCTGAAGATGCTCTAAGTAGTAGCTCTGGCTGAAAGACTGCAATTTAAGTATTTAAAAGATGATTAAACACAAGGGGAAAACTATATTATTAATCAAATTCATCCGCAGTTGATGGACTTAATAGGAGATGAAGAAAATGATATTACAGGTCAAAGAAGATGAAATGAAAGTCAGAAATACAGAAAACCTTCATTCTGCAGAATATAGATATTCCAGAGTAAACAGTTTTTCAATAGAAAATGTGTAAATGAATGAAATAACAAAGACTGAAAATAGATGGATTAGAAAATGAAAGCAAGAGAAATAATCTGTTGTCTTGACTTGCCTGAAGGAGAGGTGAAAACAAGAACAGAAGAGTTGACAGTTACCTCTTTAAAGAACTGTTTACAGAAAATTTTATGGCTGCATACTTTCTCATGCAAAGAACAGTGAGCAGAACATCTGGTGGCCTCCACAAAGCAATGATAATAAAGTTCCTTAATTATAGTAACACAGATATGCTGTTACAGCTGGCTAGACTGAAGAAACATATAATTCAGATAAGTATTGTTATTCCTTGATTGCAGTATGAAAATACAAAGGAAGCAGAATCCATAGAAACTGAGAGGAAGCTTTGGGATTATAAAATTGAGTGCTTATTTTACCCTACTAAACTTGAAATTGAAGTGGGTGAAACCAGACTATTTCTTTTACAGTACAGAAAGATTATCAGTCTTGATTTACACCAGAGATGAACAAACAAGATCACTAGAAAACGGAAGGAGTGATGTCCTGAACATCCCAACATGCCTGTTTAACAGTTCTCACAAGAGCGGAGTCCACAAGACCCATTCTCAGGATTATTTCTGGATTTTATCCAGACAGTTTAAATGACAATTTAATAGATAATACTCATGCAGGACAGAACAGTCTCTTGCATTCTCTCACCTGATATAATATTAAATATTTCTAATATTATGATTCTTCTTTCCCAAATGCCTCTCTCCTTTTGGGGTGGTGGGGAAAGGTACATACCTGGCATACCTTTCAGTAGGCTCCTGGACTCCTACAGAGCATGTGCATGGACACATGTCTGCACACACATATGCCTACACACGTGCAATCACTGCATGCGCGCACACACACACACACACACACACACACACACACACACACAGAGTCTCTTTCACTCATATCGTGTAGCGCTAGTTTGGGATGAAACCTGCAGTGACATGTTGTGGGCTCAGATTCTCACAAACCCAAACACTCACCATCTGATATCTCACTGGAAAGCAGGAGATTAAATTACAAGACCACTATGTAAAAATAACGTTTTATCCAGAACCAGCTGTTAGCTCATTTTTAAAAAGCAAATAATGATGCAGTTGCCCACACTCACCTAACTGCATAAAATGAACACCTACATCGGAAGCAGTTTCTGCCACTGAGCCCCAATCTTACCGAGGAACTCTCCTTAGGACTTTTATTATGCATCTAGGAATGAGAGAAAATTTCAGCATATCCATCTCTTCAGCATTCCCTTTTAGGCATATTAAGGATTTTGGTGCTCAGTGTGATGGTTTCTGTGAGTGCATTTTTGAGTATCTAAATCTGCCCAAATTGCTGTGGGGATTTTAGTCACTTGAACTCAACATTGTGAATTTTACTTCTAAGAAAGAACTCTAACTCAAAGGCTTGATAGTAGAAAGCAGCACAACATCTAATCCTCTCTTGGCATTTGATCCAAGAGCTTCACAAAGTGGGAAATATCAAGCCATCTTAAGAGTCTTTCAGTTCAGGCTCTTGTATGTTCACAAGCTGTCTATTATTCTTATTGGATAGTGTTAGCTGTTCAGGTATAGGTATTTCCACTTACAACTATATGTAGCTAATATTTCTAAGAATGATGCAAGTTGAATAAAATATTTTTGCCTTAAAAATAGCTATGGAGTAAATATTTAATAAATATTCTGAATTGCTGTTTCTCCTAAGAAATCTCCTGGTAGGGGGTTAATGTAAAGAGCATCTTCACTGTGGCAACTGTGGCAGTTCCTGTGTGGACAAAATATCTGGGAACATTATCAGATTCTCCCAGGCTAGTTCTTCAGAGAGATGTCTCTAAGCAATTTATGGTGAGCTCTGTCCGGCATGGAACCAGGTACCGCAACTGCATTCTCAAGCTTTACACACATGTTAAGCCTCTCCATGTGGCAGATAATATAATCGTCATTAATAATCCCTTCTTCAGCTTTCTATGTTCACAATAAGTTGCTGAAAGTCTTCCCCATAAGCTTAGAAAAATAAAAGAGTATATATTAAGTATTTTAAAATGACAAGTCTATGCTGTGGTGGTGGAGGAATGGAATGGTTGCATCTCCAAGACTATGACTAATTGCCTGTGGGGTTTTTTTTTGTTTTTTTTTTGTTTTTTTTTTTTTAAGAATAAGAAAGCAAGTGGACACTCAAGAAAGTGAAAACAAGTGAAAATGTCTGCCAATAACAATCTCTCTTGCATTCCTGTCACACACTTGATTTTGCTAGAATCTCCCCTCTCCAAACAGATAAACAGATTGAAAGGATCAAAATGCTGGACAGCCTTTGGAAGGACATGTAGCAGCTTGTATCCCTTGATGGGCCAGAAGAAGATCATGAAGAAAAAGGAATCACCTTGTTTACAAATAATTGCCACTTCTAGATGTACAAACCAGACTTAAATGGCTGCATAGACAGTAAGAATAGAACAATCTGAAAGACCAACACAGCTGGGTTCTTCTGTTGTGTGGGAAAGCAGCTCAAAATCCTACAGAAAAACCTTGGTAAACACAGTCCTCCAGAATACATATTCCAGATTGGCAAGTGTAATACACTGCAGATACTGCAAAATCCAAAGCATATTAGCTGTCAGTTTTGGAAAGGAAAAAAACAAGTTGATGAAGGTTTTGTGTGACAGTACAGGTTTAACTCAAAACAAATTTTAGAATTTGTGAATCAGATTACTATGCACACGCTTTAACAAATATTGCTCTGCATTGTTTGTCCAAATCATGTGTATTTTTGTAGGGTATAATTCCTATGAATTGTGTTTTCAGTCAGATACACCAAATGTTCTTGAGAAATATTGGAGTTTAG
Organism: Otus sunia; assembly: GCA_010365825.1. Lineage (NCBI taxonomy): Eukaryota > Metazoa > Chordata > Aves > Strigiformes > Strigidae > Otus > Otus sunia. The sequence continues at coordinate 10,539 of ML997879.1, read as the reverse complement.
CACCATATCAATAAGGGTATAAGGCTCAACTGACTTTCAACATTTGGTAGCATCCTATCACATAAATCACAAAATCTAGAAGCACAGAACTGTGATAGGCAGCATCCACTGGCAAGCACGAGAAGTCTCACAGATCACTGAGTCTTCTGTGCTCCCTCTATAAATTATTTATTATGCTGATCCTAAAACATACATATTATATTACAGAGACAGTGTTTGTGTCAGTTCATGCATTGCCTTCTAGTTAGGCAGAACACTAAAGCTGATGACTCAGTTATTGTACTTTCACACACTGAATTTTCAGTAGACAACATACTGCTGCTTTTATGCTCCAAGTACAGCTATCATACAAGGACACTTACAGACAATTGAGATAGAAATTTTAGCAGTAATAAGTCCAATAAAATGGAAGAAAAAGCTAAATATACATCACCATGATCTGGTCCTAAAAGGCACTGAGGAAATGCATTAGACACACATCAGCTATTTTAATTACCATTTTAAACCTTCACTAGTTCTTTTATCCTTTGTGCTTAATAAGCTTTTATAGCAGTTTTATATTATCTCTAAATTAAATGTTTCTTCTCTATTTTTTCATAGAATCTATTTAGTCACTCAAATGTTTAGTTTCCGATGTGTAAATATTGTTTAAAAAAATTCTTAGTGTCTCCTTATCATGGTATTGTTTATTTGAAAAGCTAATAAACAAGAAAATCTCTTCCACAAGATCAGTATTTCTCACTTATTGATCTTCAGTTCCTCAATACAGTTAAAAATGCGTTAATACTCTAAATTTATGATGATTTCAGAGAGTTTATGAGCTAATGCCTTGACAAGAGTTCAGGATCCTGCAATATTCAAATATTCCTAATATTAATCTGAGATTACATGAATCCTTCTATGCTTGGTAAAATTCTTCACAGTGCTTGCATTTCATGTGTTTTTTCCAATACCTGCTCAACAACAAAGATGGATCCTTGCAGCAGAGATTTTCTCTCAGGTATGCTGCTCTTTAAATGGCAAGTCATCCTTCAAAGAATTTTAAAACATTAAAATATTAAGTGAGAATGCTAATAGAGAATATATATTTTGAAGCAGACCTCTGTTTCAGGGCTAGATATAAGAAATCATTAGCTTCTGATAGTAATAGTGTTACATGGCATTATAGGTCACAAGCAAATTTGTAAGCCCATAGTAACATCAGTTCTCTCAAAGACATTGCTAGAGATTTACCCAGTAAGATATATCCAGATCAACAGTAAGATTTTAGTGCATTCCCAAAGGGCTAGAAGTTCTCCAAATGTCTTCAGGTAACACCCAGAAAGAAATATTACCCGTAATTAAATACAGGTTTAGAGACCGGTTTCACTGAGGTGAAAGGTCACGGGTCTTACCTGTCAGCATAACAAGGGAAAAATACCTAGTAGAACACAAATATTACAGTAGAAGTAGAAGTTGTTATTGATTGTTACTGATTTGTTATTAATCTGAGCTGATTTTAATGATTTTTGGTGATTTTGATAAGGAAAGATTAGGCCTAATCAATTAAATGGAATTGTACAGGAGTATCGGTTTTGTTAAAAGATAGTAGTGTAATGTTTTAAGTAGTCATGGAAATATTGTATTTAGTTTCAAGTAACCATATAACCAATTATGCTGTTACAAAGTCCTTCATAAAGTCCCAGGCTAACACCGCATAGGTTAGTAATAATTATTAACTAGATTTCTATTCAAAGAATAAGACTCATGATGGGGTACCGTTGTTAGAGTGTCCAGTAAGGATGATTTATTGCTCTGTAGACCAGATACTGTAAAAGTTACATTGTGAAAGGGCCTCGGAGCTTGTAAAAATCACAATGTGAGCCAAAGTCCTTGAGTCAAGGACATTGGAGACTCTTTCTTTTGAGTCAGTGGTCCGTGGTGGTCACAAAAGCAGCCCCTCAACTCAATTCAGAACTCAAGTACGCTTGACCGGATAAAGGTGGGAATAAGAAAATGAGTTACAGGAATTAAAATGTTTATGTATGAGAACTTGATTAATATGTATTACTGTATCCTGCATAATCAGCACGTTACATGAGTTACGCATGCATTGTTGGTGAGACGACTTCCCTATGCACCTGGCTGTTAATAAAGGAGTGTCTGCTTGTCTACATCACATTGGTGTTGATAAATTCTTTTATCCCATTTTTGGTGACAGTTTCTGGTGACCCATATGGGTTGAGAGAGATTGAAGGAGCTGGGGATCTGATCACTGTGGTGGTGCAATTCTTACCCCTCCCTGCCCCTCCTTTTGGGCTGCTTGGTGCTAAGTGTGATTCCACCCACATCCCCCGAGCTATACACCAATCTGTGGAGATAAGGACTGATAACCTTAACGAGCCTGGCTCCTGCCCCTCCCGATTGCTCAGAAATGGTTAAAATGGCCCATCATCTCCTAATGGCCTGGCACACCTGTGCCTGGGATGTGGTCAAATGGGAACAATAACAGAGTTGCACATTCATCAAGTTCTTGTGCAACTGCTGGAAGGCACCAGATGGCATCTGACAAAAGTCAATTATCTTGGACCCTATAAATGGCGACCACAAGGGAGACCCTTTGAGCTCTCCTGGATTGCAGCGGGCCTGTGACCAGCATCTCCCCTGAGCTGGGACACCTCTCAGGTACCAAAACCCTTAAGGTGTTGTCTGCTGCCAGAGCTGATGGAAGGCCAGGGCGAAGTCCCCCCGCTCGAGTCTCAATTATTGCCCGTTGAGGAATGCCAAGGCATTGTGAGTATTTACTCTAAACTTGAGAGGGAAATTTTCCTTTGAGCTAGCTTCTCTTTCACCCGTTCTTTCCCTGCTTATTGGTGTGTGGGTACATACTTCATTCTACTGGATCCAGATACTTTCATTTCTGTGTGTATTTGTACGTTTTGTGTTCATTCTACTGGATCCAAACACTGTTGTCTCTGTGTGTGTGTTTGTATGTTTTGTGTATGCGCATGTATATATGTATAAATTAAGGTGCCGTTAAGTAAGTTAGCGTGAATCTTGTCATTTTAGAATCTGTGAATAAGTCGCTTGCTTTCTGCATTTCTGAATTATTTTGTAATAATAATAAATTGCTGTTAGTTATTAATAAATCTAGATTTCTTACTAAATCATTACCGTGTCAATACTTTCATCTGCGACAATCACTTCCAGCTGGCACGAGGAATTCTCAGGGATACCCATCAATCCCTGATCTATAAGGCTCTTTGCAATATTCTCTGGAATTAATAAGACACTTCTCATTTTGTTTGATTTGAAAAGTGTGCCTGTTAGATGTGGCAAAAGCTGTACAGTGTTGGACTAAGGGTACCCGTTTGGATTGAGAGCCTAGGTGTCTGCCCATAAGACATAAGCAAAAGCTATTACAGGCTTGGGCAAATGTGAGTATTGGAAAAACCTATGTACTATAGTTTTTTGTTGGTATTTGCATATATTGATATATATTAAAAAAAAGGGTGCAGTCTGTGTGAGTTTGAGTTGTACAAGTAAGTACGAAGAGAGTATGGAGTTCGGATCTGCAGTTTTGTTATCCTGCAAGGGGTGCAGCCAGAGAAGAACAAAACAAAAGATTGTGTTTGTGTGTGAACTTTAAAATATTTTAAAATGGCATCTAAACTAACACATTGGTTGAATAGTAAGAGTGTTGGTAATTTGGCTTCTGATGAAAAGGTACTAAAAACTTCCCCATTAGGGTGTTTGCTAGAACACTGGGGAGAAATACATGATAACTTATGTAAAAGTCAAATGATATAGTATTGTAATTATTGGTGGCCTCTGTATATGGTGGAAGATCAGGAAAAGTGGCCTACCAATGGAAATTTGAGTTATAACACCATATTACAGTTAATATTGTTTTGTAGAAGGGAAGGAAAATGGAATGAAGTCCATATGTAGATTTGTTCTTTAATTTGAGGCAATGAACTGACTGGCAGAAAAAAATGTAAATTGATTAGAGATAATTTGGTAATGGCATTAACTTCTGAAAACAAGAAAATAAAGAAATGTTGCTCTGCATGTGATATTCAGAAAAGATGAATAAAACACGTAGCTCTCAAAGAAAATGAAGTAGAACCAGAATTAGATGTAACTCCTCCAAGAAGAGAACAGAGATCTCAGAGGCAAGCATATAGAGGAAGAAGAGATCAATCAATAGAGGTACTGGAGCCAGAACGTAGTTGTCCTGATCCAGTGTTGGGGAAGGTTTTGATATGATCCCAAGAGTGAGATTAAGACACAAATGAGGTCAAATTGCGTATACCCAAACCAGGTTTTATTATTAAAATGAAGAGGGGTAGCGATAGTGACTTGCGGAAAACAGACTCTACAACTCAGAGAGAGTTATACAGCAGGTATGTTTACTCCGGCGCCGGGGTGCAAGGAGATTTCTCCACAAAGCTTGAACACCAACAGCACATTTTACCAGAAACCTATAGAGTGTGGATATACATATTCATTGGATTACATAACACAAACATACATACGCATGAGTAAGGCTGGGTTAGTTCTAGAAGCTGGTGTCAGCAGTTTATGTTCTCTTTGCACTTGCCCATTCCCTCCTGGGGGGCACCTTCGGGGATCTTTGGGAGGAAGGCTTGTAGTCTTTCTCACCTTGAGATCCCCGGAGCATGTGCAGATTCTCTTAGCCAATTTCTTGAACAACAAAAATGTTTTTCAGCTGGTTTACTCATCCTATCTTATTTAAGGGAAACAATGAAACTTCTACAACCTGTATATGGCTATATTTACTCATTACCGAGGCCCAACTAGTTAGAGCACACCTGTTCCTCAAGGACAAAACCATGATATTTTGCTGAACACTGCAAATATTGCAATCTACACTGGTAGATTTTCACAGTAAACTGCTTTGTTTTGATGGACATAGTAGTCCTTGGTAAAATTCCACAGAACAGTCTGGGCAAGCAGGATTCTTAGCAATATTAAAAAATACTATAAGTAATACTATAACTTGCTAGAAGTAAGTAAATAAATTGTTAAGCAGTTTTCTATGAGTAAATAAATCTTAAAACAAGTAATCATTTCTCTGTATCAATTTCCCCCTTTTCTTTTCCCTAAGTAAATTCTTTTGCAGTCAAAAGGGTTTAAATATATTTTATTACTGTCTGTAAGGTCCATATTTGTTTTGTTAGGTTCTTCTATTTACACCAAAAGATAAGGTTTACTGTTGTTAATATTGTCGTAATTATTAGTAATAGCAATATCGGATGAGTTAGTACATTTAAGATTTTGGTAGCTGATGGGGAATAGCCTGTAAATACATCCCACCAGTAGTGTTTTCCATCTGATTTTACTAGTTTCATGATTTGGTGTATTGTCTCTGTATCATGCTGGACAGTAATTAAAGCCTTTTGTCCACTTTCTTGGACCTTTTTCATCAATCTTTTTAAATTTTCATAATGCAGTTTTCTTACTAGTGTCAGATCCATTCTCATAGGTGTGGGCTGCCAATCTTGAACTAATTTATAATTGGATCATAAAAATTGATATGTTGTGAAGGAGCAGTATAATTGAAATCACATCCTGTAATGAAATTGCAGATACAGATATTCGAATGATTACTTGTATTATAAGGTCATCTACTTGTACAAAATCACACAGGGTTCTTAAACAAATACATCCCACACCCATGTAAATTTTAATAGTCTCTGGAGTTTCATTGAATTGGCAGACATTTTGTTGAGTATCCAGAGAAATGTCATGAGCTCTGATGGTGTTATCTTCACAAATGAATCCTTGCTGGTCTCTCATAGTACAGACTTCAACATCAATAGTTTGCCATTCCTTCTTATTTTTTATAGCCCATACCCTGTGCTCTAAGGGATAAATCACAGTTCCATGATGATTCAATCCTAATGCAACAATCGGATATATTTTATATACCTGAGCTAGATATATCATTAATACAATAGCTGTGGCTGTGTTCTTAAGGGGGTCGAAGGTAAAATTAACTAAGTGCCACCGTGATTGAAATCTTCTTTCAAATTCTGTTGCATTATCCTATATTACCTTTCGGAAATCTCTTGGCAGGATTCCGTCCTCACCTTCCCTGATGATTACAGCTGCTGTTGATTGTATCCATAATTGAACTTGGACACAACTGAGGGCTGTAGAAACATTAGTTTGATTTGTGTCTAATGCATCTACAATTATCTTATGAACTTTTTCATTTAGGTTCTCCCATTGTGGAAATGCACTTGCCATAAACCACTGATTGTTGCCCAAAGTTAGGAGGGAGGATTTTAGAGGATATTGTATTTTGTTCAGGTCACTGGTTACTGGAGCAAGTTTGTTCATTATTATTTCCGAATCAATACTATTTAAACAATCCTGGACCTAGACCACCAATTAAGTCTCTTTCTGTTCGCCCTGTATGAAGTGTTCGTCTTTGCATCCAGGTTGTCCATCCTTTGTAAGAGGTCTTTAAGAAAACAGGCTGGCTGGATCTCTGAAATATTGCTTTGCATCAGTAGCTCAACTCATTTAAGAGACCATGTTGGATTAGATATTAACTGTTGCTGACCAACATTCTTAATTACATATGGGCCTATTGGATACACATATGGTGTTCTCAATCGTTTAAGTTCTATGTGGTTTGAATTAGTAATCTAAGTTGGAATAGTATAAACAGGAGTGGTTGTGGTTTCCTCCTGCGTTATGTTTAATCTGAATTTGAAAGATACTGCTCGGTCCCCTAGTTTGGTTCCTCCTAAACAAATAATGGATACTGGTTGGATTGCAGTAAATACATACCAACAAACCTCAGCCACACAAGGGGTTTGGCCTATTCTGGATCCCATTCTCCCACTGGAAATTTTCTTGATAGTAATTTGTCAGGGGAGGCGGATCTTTTACATCACTCTGTACCTCTTTTCCTCTTTTAACTGTCTAGGTATGGATTGAATTATTTTTTCCCATTTGTCTGGTTGAAATGTCATGTTGTCATATATTATAATGGCTGCCAAATTCATCCTCAATAAATTCTTTCCCATAATGTCCAAAATAAGCATCTGTCCAAGGCCATTCCCAAACACTTGTTAAATTACAGTTCAGCAAAATTATAAGCACTTATACCCACATCACCATTTTTGGATGCAAAGCTTTAGCTGTCCCACAGGTGTTGATTCCCATTTTGGCTTAGGGGCCTTCTTCACTCTAGTGTGGTGTATCCACGATGTCTGTTCCATAATCTTGATTGCTGTATGGGAAGTTAATTAACACCTGACATGGACCTCCCATTTTGGTTCCAGAGGTGAATCTGAAAAAGATCTGGTATATACATAATCACCAGGTTTAATGTTGTGTACAGGCTCGTCCAGACCTGAAGCGTTGGTCCCCAGGACCAATTTCTCTATTTCTTGCAGCTGCTTTTGTAGGCTTACAACATAATCCGTTAGTATTTCATTTCCAACCTGGGTTGATACTCCTGCTTGTATCATATATGGTCTCCCATATATTATTTCAAAAGGACTTAATCCCTCCTTAGTTCCGGGTTTGGTTCTGATTCTCAGAAGGCCTAAGGGCAAAGCTTGAGGCCAGGACAATCCAGGTTCTTGTCCTACTTTTACTATTTGTTGTTTAATTAAATGATTCATTTTTCCTACTTGACCATTGGCTTGTGGATTATACGGGGTATGTAATTATGTAATTGCCAGTGTATTCCAAAAAGTTTACTAAACTGCTGGACAATTTTTGCCACAAAATGTGATCCTCGATCTGAGGATATTGTTGCTGGAACCCCAAACCTTGGTATTCTTTCTTGTAACAATACCTTAGTTACTTCTCTGGCTTTATTAGTCCAGCAAGGGAATGTTTCTGGCTACCTGGAGAAGGTATCTGTCAAGACCAAAAGGTACAGAAACCCCCCTTTTCTTGGGAGTTCAGAAAAATCAATTTGTGTTTTACCATCTAGAACCAAAGACTGCACTTCTACTTTACCTTCTTTAGCCACTCTTTTGGCCTCATGATCTGCTATAGTGTTGCCAAGTTTGTGGGTGGAACTTCCTCTTTGGTGAGCCTTACAATGCATTATAGCCACCTTTTCAGGTAGTTGCACTTCCAGGAGTTTGAGGATTTCTTTGTTATATTTTATATGTTTTCCCTGTACAGACAGGAGTCCTCTTTCTTTCCACACTGCCCCATGAGCATGGACCACTTTGAAAGTGTATTTAGAGTCTGTCCATATATTAATTTTCATACCCTTGGCAATCTCTAGTGCCCGTGTTAAAGCTATTATTTCTGCCTTTTGTGACGAGGTATTTGGAGGAAGAGCTTTAGATTCTATTACCTGATCTTCAGTGGTTACCACTGTCCTGGTTTAGCCAGGATAGGGTTAAGTTTTCCTCAGCAGTGGGGGGGAAGCTTTAGTTGTGTTGTTCTGATACCAGGTGGACGTCACATCCTGCTGCGCTGCTGCCGCTGAGGCGAGCGGTCGGTCAGCACGTGTGTTGTACCACTGCTCTGTTCGGTAGCTATTTGGCTTTGTTCATTGTTATCGCTGTTGTTATTGTTATTGTTGTTGTGTGTTGAGTTGCTGTTACGCTGTTGTATCAAACCTTCCTTATCCCAGCCCGGGGCTTTGTACTTCACTCCCTTTGTGGGGGGAGGGGCAGCGGCCGCGTGGTCTCAGACCCCGGCAGGGACTAAACTATTACAACCACGTATCCTGCCTTGCGGATAACTTGTCAAACAAAACTGCTCCCGTCCATATACCAGGATTCATCAGCATCCTCAAATGGTTCTTTATTGAGGTCTAGCTGGCTGGAATAAACTGCTTCAATCGTTTCCAGGTAGTCATGTGTCACTGGTTGTCCTGTGTTTCCACGAGACCATATTTACATATTCACAGAGGAGACCATCTGGTCATTCTTAGGAGTGGAGCTCTTTAACTGTCTGTGGCTGAGGGGTCTGACAGATGGCCTCCTTCCTTCCAGTTCTAGGGTCCATTGACCATGTGTGACCTCGTATACCAGGTATGTTACTTGCTGCTGAGCTAATTGAGCTTTCTGTGGAAAGACTCGATAACCATTACAGTCCCAAAAAATTTAATAAACTAATAGTCCATGTTATGCACATTTCTTTAGTCTCTGTGGCTATTAATGAATCCTCTATATACTGCAGAATTTCCCAATTCCATGCAGTCGCTCCCATTGCTCCAGATCTTTAGCTAGTTGGTTTCCAAAAAGAGTGGAGCTATTTTTAAACCCCTGGGGTAGCAGAGTCCATGTTAATTGCATCTTCCTTCTGGATTCCGTGTTTTCTCATTCAAATGCAAACAATAACTGAGTTTTGGAGCTCAAAGGCAAGTAAAAGAAGGCGTCTTTTAGGTCCACTACGGTAAACCAAGCCAATTCTGATACTAATCTAATTAATAATGTATATGGGTTTGTTACAACAAGATGCAGATCTCCTCTCTTATTGCTATATGCTCTATACACAACAAGGTTTCCACATTCCTACTCTCTGACAGTTTCAACTTTTGCAACTTCTTTTGAATGTCACATGCTGGTTGCCCTATAAATAATGACGCTAACTATTGTATTCCCACCTCTGATCCTGGATCTAAGGGTGTGTTTCACCTCACGGTAACCTGGAGCTTCTCCAGGAGTTCTGATGGAGTATCTTTAGGTCCCTGCGTATAGGGCCGCACAGTTAATTGCTTTCGGTATAGCCTGCTCCATGCCCCTCACAATCCAATCTCTATATGCATTTCGCAATCTCATATGGGCTCCTCTGTTGGGGTCCCGGCGCGGGTGTTTTATTAGAAACTGAAAATGCTTGGTCACCCCAACAGAGTTGCTTCGATACCCCTCCGCTGCACTTTTCCAAGTTGCAAGATTAAAAGAAGTGAACGGGACTTTTATTCTGACAGGGCCACCCTCATCTGGCCCTTCAGCATCTCTCAGAGCGGCTGGCACCACCGCTGGCTTCTCCCCAGATACCCAGATAGGGGGCTGTGAGGCGGGGAGCCTGCCTCTGGCTCCTCCAAACTTTCACTCTCCTCCTGCCGGCTTCATACCAGTGTACTCTGGTAAATAATTCATTTTAGCCCCTTTCTCTTTCCCTTCCTTCTTATTTTCTTTTTCCAGTGCCAGCACTAGAGGATCTCATGGAGGTGCCAGGCCACAGTCTGTTTGATATTCAGGATGGTCTTGGAGGATGAAAAACATAGGAGACTTCATCCCTCCTTAAAACAGCATCACCTGTATCAGGGTGTTATAATTCAAGGTCCCATTAAGGGGTCATTTTTTTCCCTCATCCAATTTATATAGGGGTCACCACTGATTGCAATATTTTATTTGTGTCTTTTATTCACACTTGCGCCTGGAGGTCCCCTTGTCTTCTTCCAGCGTTTTAAAATACAGCCTAGGGGACACTTTTTGACTATTCCCCCAATTTGGCCGCTTCCCATCTCATCTACTTTACCTTAACATGCTACCTGATTAAGCTGACAATACCCCCTCAGACAGATGGTACAAGGGTGCACTC
>ML997878.1:19928-50872 GCA_010365825.1 Otus sunia | reverse complement strand
TGTCAGTGATCCGTCCTAAGAGCAAGATGCAGGCTGCAGGCACAGGGTGAGCTGAACAGCAATTCTCATTTTTGTTTACCAAGCATTCTTGCCATTTCAAATTCCACCTTCATATCTAACTGTTTTTGGAAAGTGCAAAAATCCTGTTTATCCATTAAGCCTCTCGTTTTCCAAAAAGCCAATACATTCCTAAAATTCGATAATATGTGAAATTACCAGAAGATGAGGATTGCCCATGCTGGCAGAGACAGCAGAAATTCCTTCCAACACTGCTTTTGCTCTCACGTGAACCCTGGACTTGTTGCTTTGAGACCGTTGGTTTGCTTTTATCCTTTTCTTCATGTGTGAGCGTTTGCCTTTCGATTTCTCTTGCATAGCTGTCTCCTGCTTCCACCTTCTAGTTCCTTTTGCTGTCCCAACTCAGTCAGGAGTGTCACGTACTCTGTGGCTCTCTGGAGGCTGTCCTTGAAGATCATGTGGCTCTCCTGAGCCCCTTTTCCCTCCAGGGTGGTTTCTGCCCTTATGTAGTGCAGGGCTGAAATTCTACTCTTAGCCACCTTTGCTGCAAGGTCATGTTGTTGACTCATCTTTAACATTGACTCCCCGGTCCCTTTTATTCAAATTGCTTTCCAGTTGGTCAGCTCTCATTGTGTACTGATGTATAATACAGGACTTTGTTTTTCTTTTTATTGAAATGCATGAGATTCCTGTGAACCTATTTCTCTAGTCTGTTAAGGTCCTCCTGAATGGCAGTATGACAGTCTGCTGTATCATATAATCAAAAAATCATAGTATAGTTTGGGTTTGGAAGGGACTGTCAAAGATCATCTAGTTCACCTCCACTGCCACAGGCAGGGACATCTTTCACTAGATCAGGTTACTCAAAACACTTTCACTTGACTTTCAACACTTTCAATGATGGGACATCCACAGCTTCTCTGCATGATCTGTTCCAGTGTATCACAACCCTCACTGTAAATTATTTCTTCCTTATGTCCAATATAAACTTACACTCTTTCACTTTAAAACCATTGCCCCTTGTCCTGTCATTGAAGGCCTTGGTAAAAATTCTGTCTCCATCTTCTTTATAAGCCTCCTTTAAATATTAAAAGGCCACCAGAAGGTCTCCCTGGAGCCTTCTCTTCTCCAGACTGGATAACACAACTTCCAGAAGGAAGTTATGAACTTAACAGGCACAGAGGTGAGGCTAAATCATTGGTAGTTCCCAGAGTCCTCCTTATTACCCTTTTAAAAATGGGTGCAATATTCCCTTTTCTCCAGTCGCTGGGAGCTTCACTTGACTGCCCAGCTTTTCAAAGATGATGGAGAGCAGCTTAGCAACTGCATCTGCCAGTTTCCTCAGGACCCTGGGATGCACCTCGTTGGGTCCCATGGACTTGTGTATGTTCAGGTTCCTTGGGTGGTCTCAGAACTGATCTTCTCCTATGATGGGAGGAACTGCATTCCCCAAGTCTCCACCTTGAGGTTCAGGGACTTGAGAGATGTAGGAAGAGTGATTGACAGTGAAAACTGAGGCAAAAATCTCACTTGTTCAGTACCTCAGCCTTCTCCATGTTGGTTGCCACTAGTTCACCTGCCTTACTCATTGAGGGATAACATTTTCTTTAATCTTCCAGTTCTGATCAACATACCTGCAGAAGCTCTTACTATTATTCTCTGCACCCCTTATTAATTAGGCTCCAACTATGCCTTAGCTTTCCTGATCCCATCCCTACACATCAGGGCAGCATTCCTATATTCTGCCTAGGATAGAAGTCCCTGGTTCCACTGTCTGTGCACTTCCTTCTTGCACTTCAGTTCAATCAGGAGGTCCTTACTCATCCATAACAGTCTCCTGCCTTCCTGGTCTGATTTTTTACACATGGAAATAGAGACCTCTTGCACTCTTTTTTTTTTTTTTTTTTTTTTGGATGGTTCTTAGAAAAAGAGTGCCCTTATAAAATGGTAATTCACTTGAAAGGTTTTGTCTTTCTAATTCTAATTCCATGGGGATCTCAAGCTTCTGGTTAGGCTTGCACAGCCACCAGTTAGTTGGTGTGACCATTAGTGCTGCACCCTAAGCCTGTGGGTGGGCATAGCAGGCAGCAACCCAATAACTGGCACCCTCCTGAGTGAATTGCTGACACTGATCCCAGTCCCTGTTTGCATGTGCTGGTCGCTGGCACTCCCTAGGGGCCAGTTATATATGCCTTCCCGTGGCTTGAACTGGCCAGGGGGACAGCCAGCACGCCCAGCTCTCACCCCCTCCTCTCCTTTCTGGAGACCTGCTGCCTACCAGCCTGTCCTTCACACACACACAACCCAGGGGTGTTGGGAGCCCAGAAACCCCCTCAGAGACACCCCAGTTACCTCACAAACCTCATGTTATTCTCAGCATGAGGCAACTGCTGCTGCTGCTGCTAGCATCATCTATCTGCCGTTTGAACTCTATCACTGTCCTGGCTTGAGCCCAGAGGGCAACTGAGCACCACAAAGATGTTCACTCACCCCGTCCCCCACAGTGCTGGAAGGAGAAAAATGAAACAAAAGCCTCGGGTATCCAGAAAAGGACAGGGAGGGGTGGCTCACCCATTATGGTCATGGGCAAAACCCAAACTTCTTAGGGGAAGAAAAGAAGAACATCACTTTAATTCGAACACTAAGAAAACCAACACTTAACAGACAGAGTGGAACACTGAGAAACATTACCATATCTGAAAAACACCTCCCCCACCCCTCCCTTCTTCCTGGGATCAGTTTTGTTCCTGTAAGCTCTACCTCCTCCTCCTAGTGGCAGAGGAGGCAGGGGATAGAGGGTTTTCAGTCAGTCCACTGCTCCTCTCTCCTGGGAGGGGTGTGGAGTACTCCTCTGCATTCTTCCCCTGGTCCACATGGTTCACCTCTCACAGAAGACAGTCTTCCACAAACTTTCTCTGGCATGAGTCCTTCCCACGGGATGCTGCTCCAGCATGGGTCATCCCCATGTGTTGCAGTCCTCCCAGAGCTGAATTACAACATCAAGGACTTATCCCCTCAGAGTCCGGGCTTCCTTTAAGCACAGCCACCTGCTCTGGTATGGAGTCCTCCACAGGCCGCATGTCAGCCTCTGCTCCATCATGGACCTCCACTGATGGCAGGGGGGCAACCTGCCATCTTACAATGGGACACAGGGGGGTTCTGCTCTGGAGCACCTCACCTGCTTCCTCTTCTGTCATTCCACTGACCTTGGTGTCTGCATAGGTGTCCTTCTCGTAACTTCTTCTCAAGAGTCCCACCCCCCTCTCAGGTTCCCCTTCTTAAATACATTATCACAGAGGTGCAGCCACCATCACTAATTGGCTTGGTCTTGGACAGAGCTGGGTCCAACTTGGAGCTAGAGGAGCTTTGAGAAGCTTCTCACAGGGGGCGACCGATGTAGCCCCCTCTACCAAAAACCCCCACCACACAAACCCAGCACAATCACACACTCCTCTAAGATGTGTATCCTCTGTAAACTTGCTGAGGGTTCACTCTGCCCTGTTGTCCAGGCCATAAATGGAAAATGTTGAACAGTTTAGAAGCCAGTATCAATCACCATTAGTGTACAGCTCAAGTGAATGGTCTCCAACTGGAGTTTGTGCCACTGATCAAAATCCTCTGGGCCTGGCACTTCAGCCAGATGCATCTCTGTCTAATTATCTGGTTCACACTTCATTATTTCTTCCGTGAGGCTATCATGGAAGTGAACTGTGAAAGTCTTGTTCAAGTCAAGAAAATCAGTACCACTTGCTCTCCTCTTGTCCCCACTGAAGGCTTAGATATACACATCAGAGATTATCTCCCCATCATAAATCTATGATGACTACCCCAAATCACTGTTGTATACTTCATACAATTGGAAATGATTTGCAGTATTTTATGTTCCATCACCTTCCCAGTGACTGAGGTGAGGCTTCCTCAAGTTCCCTGGGTCCTTCTAGCCCTTCTTGAAGACAGGAGTAGTGTTTGCTTTCCTCCAGTGCTCAGAAACCTCTCCTGATTACTCTCACTGTTCAAAGACCATTGAGAGTGGCCTGGCACTGACACTGGTGAGCATCATTCATGGATGCATCCCACCAGGGCCAATGGACTTGGGTATACCATGTATTTCTAAATGTTCCCTAATCTGATCCTCCTCTATCAAGGGTAAGTCTTCATCGCTCCACACTTTCCCACTGTGCTTAGGAGCCTGTGTTTCCCTAAAGCAAAACTTTCTAATGACAGCTGGAGAATGCATTGAGTTCCCTGTTTTTTCCTACATCCTCCATTACCAGTCCCCCCCACCTCTTCCCCTCACATTCAGCAGTGGACCCACACCTTCTTTAGTCTTCCTTTTGCAGCAGATGTACTTCAAGAAACCTTTCTTATGGTAATAAGGGCCTTATGGCCCTTGCCAGATTCAGCTCAAGGTGGGAGGTCAGGTTGAGAAATTCTCCCTGAAGTTGAAGGCCACTGGTGACATGCATGGGGACCATGAACCTTCGGGTAAGCAATGTCAGAAATGAGTTCTTTTGCATGTCTTTCAGCATGGTCAGTGTTCAGGTGCTTCAGGACCCCTGGATCTATCACTCCCCAGAGACTCAAGTTATTCCTGCTTCTGCCTTGCTTGCTCCAGCCTGTCCCAGGACCACTGTGTCCACTCAGGGGAGTGGATGACCATGCATCCCATCTGTTCCAAGTGCTTCAGCCTCACCTGTCATGGTAACATAAATGCCAGGGACACCAGTCCCTTCACATACTACCTACCCAGGCCACAATCCACTAACACAGGATTGCAGAGCCCTAATGTTCAGTCAGGGGTCATTCTGGGACACCATTTCCTTGATCACAGATGTCAATTGGCACTTAGGAAGGAGAGACCAGTAGTCAAAATTTCAACTATCCCCAGAGAAGGTAAAACTTACTGTGTGCATGCATTAGTCACCAGAACACAGACGGAAAGGGTGAGGGGTGCAGGAACTTGGAAGTAGGAGAGCCAGACTTTGAGAAAACCCTCTGTCAGAAGCAAGAAGACAGCAGCTTTCAGGGAAGGGGGAGATGAGCACAGGCCCCAAGCATCATCCTGCTCAGGGAGCAATAGGAGATTTCCTGGGTGGGACCCATGGGCAGCTCAGGTTCTTGCAGCTTTATTGCTGCATGTCAGGACTCTGAGACTACTTCTATGGGCACAGGTGGCAAGCAGACTGAGGCCCACTCCTCAAGGATGTTTGTTTGCACTGGGGTTTCTTTACATGGCACAAAGCCCCTCCAGATTCCGGTAGGAACACAGACAATACTGGACCTGCACACTCCCACAGCACTGGGGGTGGGAGCTTCAGAATGGCCAGTCGGCAAAGACACAAATATGTCTTTAATCTGGCACGCTTTGGAAATGTACTCAAGTCAATCCTCCTTCCATTCTCCTCCTCCTTCCTTCTTCCCCCACCTTTTTCCACCTTCCCACCCTTCCCTTCCCTTCCCTTCCCTTCCCTTCCCTTCCCTTCCCTTCCCTTCCCTTCCCTTCCCTTCCCTTCCCTTNTCCCTTCCCCTCCCCTCCCGTCCCCTCCCCTCTCCTCCCCTGAAACCTTCCAGGATGTGGGGCAGCAGGAAGCCAGCAGAATTACTTTGGCTTGGGGCTTTATTGTTCGGTTGTTGCAGACTGAAATGGGAGTACCCAAAAAGTCCATGGGATGGCAGCAAGAGAACATTCATGCAGTTTTCAGTTCATTCTAGCTCATCTGTTCACTCTCCCGATGCTCTTTCACCAGCTGCTCAGCCTGGCAAATGGACCTTTCCTCTCCAAAACAGAAAGCAACCTTAATCCATGTCTTCTGAGTCTTCCTAATTCTGCACAGAATAGAGGGGGAAATGGAGAAGAACTAGTAGGTGTGGGTAGTCGGAATGGAAAAAGTTTGTATGGGTGGACCTATGTTGTACAAGGCATTTTCTCATCACTGGCAGAGGAGCTCTAATTTCTGAGTGGGTAGAAAAAAGAAAACCACCCTGCAATCACATGATTTCTAGCACTGTATAAAAGTCCCCTGAATTCCCTTTCGAGTATGAAGTAACTAAAACACCTTCATTTCTCTGCAGCTTATGGCTTGTGGGTCAAGTGAAACACAAGGAGCCTCTCTCAACTAGACTTGCTACCTCAAGGGGACAAAGCTTCTCAAGTCTCTGATTCCAGGTTTGCATAAAGAAAAAAGCAATGTTCTTCACTGTGATGAGAGTTAAAAAAACATTCTGGGCAGTGGAGTCATATGCAGGGTTTAGGTTTGTGCAGAATTTACAGACTCCCACTCTGCCATCAGCAGTGCTACAAGTAAGTGGAGTTACGAAGGGGACTGTGATTGCGCACGCTCAGTTCCCTACTGAAATGCCCATGCTAACCCTATCTTGTAGGCACACTGCCAATCTCTCGAAAACCAGCCCTTTCCTCCTTTCTGCTCCATACCTATCCCTCTGAAAGAGAGGAGTGCCATGACTGTTTTTCATATAAAGTTTGAGAATAACAGTTGAGACTGAGATGTTAACGTAAAAGTTCTATACTAATATTCACATCTGAACACCTGTTAGTGATGTAGGATTATTAAAATAAATGTTGAAAGGTTAGAGGTCATTTTTGTTAGGAACACTTTAGAACCAAACGATTAGCTGTTAGAATAATGGTAGAAGCAAATGATGAACCTGGAAGCAATATGCCATTGTATATGCTTGACAAAAAGCAAAAGCCTAGGAAGGATTAATGGGAAGTAGAGACAACGAGCTGCAACGACCTGCCTATGCCTGCCAAATTATGAGGAAAGTAGGGAGAAGGTAATTCCAGCAGGGGGAGATTGTGACCACCAACTCATTGACCACTGACTAATTATAGTCCAGACTCAAAAGAAGAATATGGAGAAGACAAACTAGGTATGCGTGCTAATTTACGTGCTAAGTGTAGAGATTATGACCTAGTAGATATGTATCAGTGTGTTGAATGCATAGACTGTGTGTATAAATAATAGTAGTTTTCAGGACCACTTGTGCTGCCTTCAAACAGGAACCCGTGCATGTGCCTTCAGATAATAAAGGAAAATACCTCCATCTTGTGTGTGAATTGGACATCTGCATCCAGGTGATGAAACCCCATTTTGGGACAATATTATCATCCACAGTTTCTGTAACCTTGTCCACAATTTATAAATCCTTAAAGGGCCATACTCCACATTTAACCACGTAACACCTTCTTTTGAATGGTGTCATGGAACACTAAGGGGACAGGCAGTCTTTTTACAGATCCTTGGTAGAATATTGTTTGAATCAAATGTGTGTCATCGTGACTCTCCTGGGTGTCCAGGACACCTTCAAAGGAGAAAGGGGTACATGAGCTATGGCTAAAGGCTGCCTGCCCAACAAGATGGCGTAGCAGGGATTAGGAGTATGAGGCACTGGTCACAATGGCATCTGGGAACTGAAATTATTTTAATGCTTCAGTACAAGAAACTTGTATAACTTTTTACCTCTCCCACTATGAGGAGAACCAAACAATTAGCTGTTAGAATAATGGTAGAAGCAAATAATTGGCTCTTTTCCAGTAAAGACAGGATGAGAAAATGAAGACTGGAGACTGAGCACCTTGTGTTAGATCTTCACTGCCAACTTTACCAGAGCCCTGGTTTTAAGACAAGCTGCTGCCTGGGGATGCTGGTGGCTGTTGTGGATAGAGTGACGCACTTCACTTCTAAAGAGAGAAGTAGCAATATGTTCATTGATATAAAACAGTGATTTAACAAAGTTTGATAGTAAATGTGACAGTGGTTTAAAAAGATTCGATTGCAAGGTTCACTTTATATTTACTTCATAGAGGACAGGGTCAGACAAAACTGTCAGAGAGACCCTTTTGTTGATTCATGAGGTTCAGAATGGACCTCCTCACTTTCTAAACTCCTCAGAATGAGTCTAGGTGCAGCTGGATCCACTCCTAGTCCCAGACTTGGTCAACAATTATATGTGCATAATCAATCCTTTATATCACTTAGTTAGGATTTCAAAGTTTAGCATGCTGTTAATCACTTACCAAGAAGCTGTTGTAGTAAGGAGTAACCTTGAGAGGTGTCCCTACTCAAGGGGAGATCCTGGTGTGCAGCCTGCTCCCATGCAGAAGAGCTCAACAAGTCCTGGGCTGTCCACTGTTTATGGAGTAAGATAATTGACTTATAGCCATTTTTATATACTGACTACAAGTGTTAGTTTCTTCCAAATTTAGCTTGACATTGGCAAGCTAAATTTGTCAATGGTGGGCGCATCATTCAAATTAGCCACTGGTTATTGTGTTGTTATCCATCTCCCCAGAATCCACTTTGAGTTGGATAAAGCCATCACAACCAGACACACCCCTTACAACCACCACTGGTGGTTATCACATGAATAGGGTTAAGGGAAATACAGGCTGAGTTGGAGGGGGGTGGGAGCACACTGCTGCAGTAAATTTGCCCAGGAGAGGTGGTTGGTGCCAGGCCTATACTTGAATCCTGGGCAGAGTATCTGGCTTGGTCATTACGTGGTGAGAAGGGAGGCCTTGGCACTGCTGAGTTCCTCCAGAGCCCTGCAATGCCCAGGGCTCCTAGGGGGGCTGCACAAGGCCCTGATAGTGCTATGCCTTCCTGCAAATGTCTCTGGGGATGAGAGTGGAGTGGTTTTTGCCCATATATCCTGTGCGTCTCCCCTGTGGGAGACATTTGCCTGCTTCCTCCTTGGCCTTTCTGCAGGTTCTGGTTTTGTGGATGGGACCAGAGGGCTGCTGTTCTCCCCAAAAGTTGGAAAGACCTTCCTGAGTTCTTTCTAGATGACGGCAGGCCTTGGCATGGCAGAGAATGGCTTGGTCATGTGCCTCTAGCCTTGCAGGCTAACAGGATCAGTGTTGGGCTGAGATATGGGTCAGACACAACTGGTGCACACATGAGGCCTGGTAATTCCCTGATCCTGCGCTCCCGAGGTCTTTCTGACTGAGGGCAGGCCTTGGCAAGCCAAAGAGCCAACTTCACATAGCAAAAGTGTTACGGTCAATGGCTGAATGTCTGGCTGCAGACCAGTAACAAGTTGTGTCCCTCAGGGATCTGTATTGGGACCAGTGCTGTTTAACATCTTTGCTGGCAATGTACAGTGGGTTTGAGTGCATGTTCAGCAATTTTGCAGTTGGCACCTAACTGTGTGGTGCAGTCAACACACTAGAGGGAAGGTATGCCATCCAGAGGGACCTTGACTAGCTTGAGAGGTGGGCCCATGTGAACCTCATGAAGTTCAACAAGGCCAAGTGCAGGGTCCTGGATGTGGGTCAGGGCAATCTCAAACACAGATACAGCCTGGGCCATGAGCGGAGAGCAGCCCTGCAGAGAAGGGCTTGGGACTCTTGATGGATAGAAAACTACGAGCCAGCAATGTGCTCTCACAGCCAAGAAAGACAGTCATATTCTAGGGTGCATCAAAAGAAGTGTGGCCAGCAGGTCAAGGGAGGTGATTCTGTCCCTCTACGTCACTCTCACGAGACCCCACCTGGAGTACTGTGTTCAGCTCTAGGGCCTCCAGCAAAAGAAAGACAAGGACCTGCTCAAGCAGGTCCAGAGAAAGCCATAAAGATGATAAGGGTGTTGGAGCATCTTCCTTATGAGGACTGGCTGAGAGATGTGGGGTTGTTTGGCCTACAGAAGAAAAGGCTCCTGAGAGACCTGGAAAAATGGGAGAGACTCTTTATCAGGGAGTATAACGATAGGATGAGGGGTAATGGATTTAAACTGAAAGACAGTAGATTTAGATTAGATATAAGGAAGAAAGTCTTTACTGTGATGGTGGTGAGACAATGGAACAGGTCATCCAGAGAAGTTCTGGATGACCCCTCCCCGGAGGGGTTCAAGGCAAGATTGGAGAGGTCTTTGACCAAACTGCTCCACTGGAATGTATCCCTGCAAAAAGCCCCTGCCTTGGAACCAGATGATCTTTAAGGTCCCATCCAGGACAACACCACTCCCCAGTTCATTCTATGGTTCTAGGCGGTACAAAGAGGGAGCAAAATATTTCAGATGAAAGACTCGAGAACCACAGGGCTCTGGGACACAGCATGCACTGCTTTAGGCTCTGCATCCTCCTCTCTTGCCTCCCTTTCCTTGAGGAATGAGGCAAGCCTGAGTCCACTGCATCTCCCTCTGTGGGCTGAACTGCTGTCATGGTGGCTGCTCAGGTTGACAGTTGAGCTGCCTCGGCCTGGCCCTGCAATACAACTGTTGAAGGGCTGTCACCTCTTTCCCCTTTGGTGGAGGTGGCTGGGGAGGGCTGGGAAGAGGGGGTTCTTCCAAGCAGAAGGGCATCAATGGGGCTCAGCTGCAGGGAGCTCTGCCCACCAGAATTTGCACTGGTATCCAGTGCCTTCTACAATGCAGCTATGTTTACGCTGGAGGTGGGGTATCATCAGGTTTTCCACAGGTACTTTAAACCCCCTCTGCTGATTCCTATTTCAAAGTGGTTCAGCCTTTCTATGCCATGTTACTGTGATGACATGATGAGTACTGTGGGCACACTGTGTGTTTTTAAGAGGTTCAGTCTCTTTGTGCTGGGATTATTGCATCAGTCTTCATCCCTGCTTTAGTATTGGGAAAAGTAGCAGGAGGTCCTGTTGGAATCAGCAGCAAGTTAGGCACATCCTTGCTCCCAGCCCCTAAAATCCAGCCTTAACACAGGATGTCACGCTGTTGCACATGTTAGCAAGATCACCTGGAGCTAGAAAAGTAGAAGGAGGGCAGCAAAGTCTACCTACAGACAGAGATGAGGAAATAATAGATAGCTTGAAGTTGGGATGGGGGTTTCCTGCCTGCTCTGTGTTTCAGGTTTGCCTCCCTCACCGAGAGATGTCTTGCTGCAGACCCTGTCCCCCACGCCCCTGCGGTGCCTCTGGCCCAACCCCCCTGGCAAGCAGCTGCACTGAGCCCTGTGTCGCCCGCTGCGCTGACTCGACGGTGTTCATCGAGGCTTCCCCGGTGGTGGTGACCCTGCCGGGCCCCATCCTCACCTCTTTCCCCCAGAGCACAGCCGTGGGATCCTCTCTGTCGGCTGCTGTTGGGAGCTCCCTCAGCTCCGGGGGGGTTCCCATCTCTTCTGGGGGCTCCCTTGGCCTGGGAGGGTCAGGGCTGTGTCTGCCTCCCCCCCGCTGCAGCATGAACTGCTGAACGTGGCGGGTCATCCCCTTTGGAGCGGGCTGGAAGACAAAGACCTTTCTGCAGCAGGATCGTGACCATGGCTTGCAGACGGGCTGGGTGTCCTCACCTCACCTGGCAGGAGGGATCTGTGCCTACTTCTCCTCACTGCTCGGCAGCCCTCGTCATGTCTCCTGTGGCTCTGCTTCGCTCTGAGCTCCTCTAGAAAGGGCTCGTTCTCTTCTTCTTTGCTCAACCTCCTGCTGCTGGGGGGAGGGTGCTGGAATTAGGGACTGCTCTTGGTGGGCCAGGATGGCCAGCAGGTAGAGCAGAATGGGAAAAGGCAAGCTCTTTGTGTGGAGCTTGTCCTTGGGAAACGGGCCATTCTCTGTGCCTCCCTGAACCCTGCAGATGTGTTTCTTGGTCTCTGTTCTGTGCCACTGCATTTCTTCCTTCTCATTAAAGACTTTGTGCAGCAGAGCTGTGTCGAGTCCCGTGGTGGTTTGTTCTCCTCCTGCCTCAGTTAACCCTCTGCTATGCAAGGAAGAGCAAGTGGCCTCTGGCCCGAGCTTACGCCCAGTTGAGGCTGGAGTTCCAACGCACCAAACGTAAGCAAACAGGCAAGAGAAAGACCAGAAAGCCTTGGCAAAATGGAGAGTGAGCGTCTAACGTGGTGATCTCAGCCCTGTGATACCTCTCATGGTCAGCCTTGAGTCTGGCCACTGAAAGCACTCAAGAGCTGATCTCAGTTCTTCTGCCAGTGTACCCGGTGCATCTTTGCATGTATGGTCAGGAAGCAGTGACTTTTCACTGCCTGCCCTGAGTACCCCCCGGCAGAGGACAGAAGCACGCTTATGAACTGGGCTGAGATGACAACACTCCCTGAGGTGGCAGGAAAAAATGGACACGTGTGCTCAGCTGAGTTGTGGAGGGCTCCTTCAGAAACACGCAGGGACAAGCTGCCTTTCTGAGCCTGGATCTCAGCCAGAGCCCCTGCCATTTGGAAGTCAGATTTATTCCTCCTTTTGTTTAGGTGATGCACCTTGCTGCTCACAGGTGTTTTGGAGGAAAAAAGCACCTAAGCTGCTCAGCAGAAAAGCAAGGCCTCTTACATGCAAGCATGTGGCCAAAGACAAAG
This sequence comes from Otus sunia, assembly GCA_010365825.1. Lineage (NCBI taxonomy): Eukaryota > Metazoa > Chordata > Aves > Strigiformes > Strigidae > Otus > Otus sunia. Next base: position 38,572 of record ML997878.1, on the reverse strand, counting down.
AAATGTCAAGCATTTTGCTGTGCCACCAAAACCTCTCAGCTCTTATTGCTGCTTCAGGTGCCTGAACTTTGAGCAGGTACCCGTCTTCCCCTAACTAAATGCTGTTGATTCTGCTTTCTCTCTTCTAATCTACTCCAATATCAAGTGGAAAGACTTCTGCAAGGTTTCTTCTTCTGCAGGAGACCTGGACATCTGCATGCTAAGTGCCCTTAGAAGTACTCTCTGGGTGTCCTTCTGTGGCCTGTTCCCACTTCTGCACATCTAGGGCCTCTTTAAGCCCTGCCAAAGGGACACTGAGGTGATCAAGGACTTAGTTCAGCTGCCATAGAAGAACAGGCTGGGAGAGCTGGCGTTGGTTAGCCTGGCGAAGGGAATGCTGAGGTGGCATCTTATGCATCTTTTCATACACATGGGATGGGAGGGTGGAGAGCTGGATTAAAGAATAGGGACCCATCCTCTTGTCAGTGCTGCCCAGTGAGTGGGCAAGAAGCAATGGATGCAAATGGAAATACAAGAAGTGGCACACATAGTAACCCTCTTTTACTGTGAGTGTGGTCGAAGACCAATTTTCCAGTTGGTCAGATGTGAAAGTTAATACAAGTGTTTTGATAGGTCTTCTCAGCTGTTGTACACAAACTCCATGTGAAAAACAGGCATTTCAATTCTCGCATTCTTTGGTGGTGTGGGAATAGTCTACAGGGCATGGGTATGTAGTGGAAAGGAGGAAAGCACCAATTTTCAGCTCTGGATGTAGGCAGTGTGACTGCAAAATGGGATTAGCACGGGCATGTCAGTAGGGAAGTCAAGGTCCCCCTCTTTGTAACTTCACCTACTTGTAGCATTGCTTATGACAGAGTGGGAGTCTGTAAATACTGTGATAACACAAACCCCATATACAACCTCAGTGCCCAGAATGTTTTTGACTGTCAGCACAACAGAGAACATGTTTTTTCTCCTTTAAGCAACCCTGGAATGAGAGACTTGAGAAGCTTTGTCCCCTTACGTTAGAGTCTAGTTTTGACATACTCCCTATGTTTGCCTTGGCGCACAGGCCATAAGCTGCAAGAGCAGTGAGGGTGTCTCAGTTCATAGTTACGAGGAGCATTGTCATATCCAGTTCCAGTAAACTTTGGATGCCTATTCAATGCTGGAGCCTGGAGAGGCAGTTACTCCACGGTGACTTCAGCTCAGAGAGACAGGCCTTTGAGTCATTGCACAAAGAACAGGCCTCCTCCCACCACACACTCAGATTGCATGCCTGGCCTCAGTGTCTCCCTTGATGACCACTTAGGCATTATGCATATTTATCTTCACCCTGTCATGGCAGGATGTTTTTCCTCCAGTTGCATCTCCTGCACCATAAGTTCCAAACTGAAAATGCCTCTCTCTTGGGTCCAGTACCAGCATTGCAGTCAGAAGCCCAGACTGCAGATCTCCCAATAGCCTTCTAGCAGACAGAAAGCACTGGTGTCAGTTGGTCTCAAGGCTGCAGAGAGGTGAGGGGTGTGGCATGAATCTTTAGGGAAGAGCTGGGTGTTTTTTGAGCAGAAGAGGCTACCTATAGAAGACATTAGGTACCTTAGAGCTAGGCTGAAGAGAATTTTGTCAGCTATGGCAGGGAATAATATTCACTTGACTCCTTGGAAGGCAGCTGTGCTCATCATTATTACACCAACACACCTGTGAGCACTGCTTCCTCCTGCTCCTCCAGATCAGAGCCTGGATGGCCTCCTGCTCCTCCACTTCACAGACTGGCCGGCCTCCTCCCTCCAGCCCCTGCACACACCGTTCCTCAAGCTGCTCCTCGTGCTCACCATCTCCACTGCAACCAACTCCCACCCTTGTCCTGCATGCAGACGGGCACTGCCCCATGTACCACCTCCATACCGTCTACTCAGCGCCACGCTCCGCCTCCAGAGCCAAAAGGGAATCACAGCTATTTTCATCTAGTGATGGAAATGCTCGGCTTTGCAGGCCGTTTGGTATTTTGGTCCATGCTCAGGCATTGCACAATGCTTGCCAGAGCTGGCAAAAAGATCCAGACAAACCTATTCCACCAACACAAGCTGTCTCCCATCTCCCTCCAAGTCATCCACACCTCCCATTTATTCTCACTTTGCCCCTCCACACCTTTCCTCAGCCAGGCTCTACCTTGCGCTTACCATAGATCTCTCCCACTCTGGCAAACCGTCCCCCCTACACACCAAGAACATGCACAGCAGTCGTGGTCTTTGATCAAGGGTTGACCCCACCCTGCGTCTCTGTGAGGCTCGAGGTGCTGCCGGGAGGTCACTGTCTTCCCTGCAGCAATGTCCCCATCCTACTGCTCTCAGCAGGCTTGGAGTCCCCCTCAGGTAAGTTTGAGAAGCAAAGTGGGTCTACCAGCTCACCCCACCACTGCCACTATGCCTGGTCGTCTCCACACAGCTGCTTTCCCTTCTTGCCTGGAAACAGCAGAGATGCCAGTTGGGGAGTGAAACCATCTCCCCCGGGGCAGGATATCCCAAATGCCTGACTGAGGACCTGGCGCTGGGAGCTACAAATGTAGCCCCTGGGCTCCTGCCTCTCAAGGCCTCTGGAAGTCTGGCACCAGGTGCCCGTCATGCTCAGTGCAGGTCCCAGCTGCAAATGTTCAGCTGGAACATTGCCCTGAGTCTCCCAGGGAGCCGGGTGTCAGTGCACAGGGCATGGAATCAGCAGGGCAGAGAGAGCTGGAGCAGGTAGTTGTGGCCGAGTGGTCAAGGCGATGGACTAGAAATCCATTGGGGTTTCCCCGCGCAGGTTCGAATCCTGCCAACTACGGGGTGTTGCAGTCTCCTTTTGGGCTGCCTGCAGTTGGCCCCACGCTGCAGCCCTGGGACTCCAGGTGCCTGGATTGGGCACCCCTGTGCCTACCATGTGGTTCTTGCCTCCCTCCAGAAATGCCTGCATGGATGGGAAATTCTTCTCCTATTTACAAGATAGGTAAGTTCAATGAAGAAAAATGTAACAGTAAGAGGTCCACTGTTGTAGTTGGTTCTTGAGCAGAACTTAAGAACCCTGACCTTTACCACACATCCCAAGCAGCACATCCCCACCAGCTTCTCTTCCCTACACCTGAAACGACAGCTGCTCTGGTGGGTTGATCTTGGCTGGCTGCCAGGTGTCCACCAGGCCTCTCTGTCATTCCCCTTCCTCCACTGGACAGGGAGGGTGAAAATATAACAAAAGGTTTGTGGGTCGAGATAAGGACAGGAAGGACATTCACTACTTACCACCACGGAAAAAACAGACTCCACCTGGGGAAATAAATGTAATTTACTACCAATCACACCAGAGTAGGATCATGAGCAATAAAAACAGATCTTAAAATACCTTCCCACCACCCCTCCCTTCTTCCTGGGCTCAACTTCAGTCCTGATTTTTCTACCTCCTCCTCCTAAGCAGCACAGGTGTATAGGGAGTGGAGGTGGTGGTCAGTTCATCAGACATTTTCTCTGCTGCTTCTTCTTCAGGCCTTAGCACTGCCACCTCACCCCTCACTCTCCCCAACAGGCTCTAGCAGCTGAACGAATCCAGAGCCTTCCGGAACATCTCATAGGATCTAAGTTTTGTGAGCACTCAGTTCCACTGGTCCAGCCCTGCCCTGGGGTGAATGGGACCATCTACACACACAGTAGTGTTGGGCAGGACAGGGATGGCAGCGGGCACAAAAAGTAGGTGTTTCTCTATGGCATCCTGCGTTGTGGCAGGGGCAGACCTTGACTGTTTGGGAACAGAAAGGGCAGGGCTGCACCACAAGGGAGGACAAGCCAGGAGCTCTGGGGGAGCACAGCACAACAGAGGCAGGCAAGGCCCTCACAGCCAATTTGAAAGGCAGAGGCCCTAACTGCTATAAAGTTCACTTAGTGGAAGAAACACTGCCCAGGACTAATAACTTCTACCTCAGAGTGAGCTTAAGACCTACCTTAATTCATCTCTGACTGGAGGGGAACACCCCCTACTGACAATAAAATAAGAATTTGTCTTGCAAAAAAAACCCTGGTATATAACTAAGGCAGAACAGCAATGGACCAGAATCTAGTACAAAACATGGGACATTGGTTTATAACAATGACGATTAATATCCCACAGCTGCCTGGGACAATCACATGCTGATCCTGCATGGGACAAGCACAGACTCCTTACCTTACCAATATTAACTGATTAACCCAGCCCTTAACATGAGTAATTTCTGGTTGTATCCAGCCCCCTGAGTGGGAAGACAGGGACGGAGACCAGAATGAAGCCTCTGTAATCAAACAGAAAATGATTAGCAACCTGCTACATCACTCAGACAACACACACAAGTCCAGAGGGGCCAGATGAGATCCACCCAAGGGTACTGAGACAGCTGACAGAAGTCCTTACCAAGTCACTTTCATTCATTTATCAGCTGTCCTGGCTAACCTGGGAGCACCCAATTGACTGGAATTTAGCGAATGTGACACGCATCTACATGAAGGACTGGGAGCAGGATCTGAGGAACTACAGGCCTGTCAGTCTGACCTCAGTGCCAGGGAAGTTTATGGAGCAGATCATCTTGAGTGCCATCACATGGCACATAGAGGACAATGAGACCATCAGGCCCAGTCAACATGGGTTTATGAACAGCAAGTCTTGCTTGACTAACTTGATCTCCTTGTATGACAAGGTGACCCACTTAGTGGATGAGGGAAAGACCGTGGATTTTGTCTCCCTAGACCTTCATAAAGCCTTTGACACCATTTCCCACAGCATCCTCCTGGAGAAAATGGTTGCTTGTGGCTTGGGTGGGTGTACTAATTGCTGTGTAAAAAACTGGTTGGATGACTGCGCTCAAAGAGTTATAATGAATGGAATTAAATCTATTTGGCAGATGGTCACAAGTGGTGTGCCCCAGGGCTCAGCATTGAGCCCAGTTCTGTTTAATATCTTTATCAATATTCTGGAAGAAGGGATTGAGTGCACCCTTAGTAAGATTGCAGACGACACCAAGTTGAGCAGGAGTGTTGATCTACTTGAGGATAGGAAGGTATGTTTACAGACTGGATCAATGCACCAAAGCCAATTGTATGAGTTTCAACAAGGCTCAGAGCTGGGTCCTGTACTTGGGTCATAATCCCATGCAACATCACAGGCTTGGGAAGAGTAGCTGGAAAGCTGCCTGATGGGAAAGGACCTGGGCATGTTGGTCAACAGCTGGCTGAATATGAGCCAGCAGTGTGCCCAGGTGGCCAAGAAAGCCAACAACATCCTGGCTTGTATCAGGACTAGGGAAGTGATCATCCCCCTGTACTCAGCACTGGTGAAGCTGCACCTTGGTTACTGTGTTCAGTTTTGGGCCCCTCACTACAAGAAAGACCTTGAGGTGCTGGAGTATGTCCAAAGAAGAGCCACAAAGCTGGTGAAGGGTCTAGAGAACATGTCCTTATGAGGAGCATCTGGGGAAACTGTGGTTGTTTAGCCCGGAGGAAAGGAGACTAAGGGGAGATCTTACGCTTTCTACAAGTACTTTAAAAGAGGTTGTAATGAGGTGGGTGCTAGTCTCATCTTCCAAGTAACAGGGTGTCATGGTTTGAACTCAGCTGATAGCCAATCACCACATGGTCAGTTGCTTACTTCCCCTACCTCCATCCCTGGTGAAATAGGGGAGGGACAGAAAAAAGAAATGTATAGGTTGAAAAAAAGAAAATCTAGTAATAGTAACAAAAACAACAGTAACAATAGTAAGTCCAAATGGGTGTTACACAATGCAGTTGCTCACCAAGCAGTGACCAGTACACAGCCCACCCGCAGCAGCGATCCTGACCACACCAAAAATCCTGCCACGATGACCAGAAAACAGAAATGAGAGAGCACACATCTCCTTTATATACTGAGCATGATGTCACATGATACAAAATACTCCAATGACCAATCTGGGCCCAGCCCTCTAGCTATGCTCCCTCCCAGTCCAAGGAAAGTTAATTCTACCCTGACAAAACAAGGACACAGGGGATAAAACAAGAGGAAATGGCCTCAAGTTGCACCAGGGAAGGTTTAGATTAAATATGAGGAAAAATTTCTTCACTGAAAGGGTTATCAAGCATTGGAACAGGCTGTCCAGGAAAGTGGTTAAATCACCATCCCTGGAGGTATTTAAAAGATGTGTAGACTTGGCAATTAGGGACATAGTTTAGTGGTACACCTGGCAGTGTCAAGTTAATGGTTAGACTCAATGATATTAAAAGGACTCTTCCAACCTAAATGGTTCTATGTTTCTATGCTTCTAACTGTATTGTAAACATATATAAACCCTGCCTTCCTTTATACATGTGTTAGGTTGGGGAACTGCTATGTACACAACTAAAATAGGAGATTTCCCTTGGTGATTCCATGCTAAGCATCCTTCTCTTCTTCCTTTGCCAGCAAAGAACTGACTTTTACACCAGGTACAGATCTGCCACCTCCTGGGAGCTTAATTTATAAGCAACTTCCCTCCTTCCTGCAAAGCAACAAGGCGGACCTCTCACTCTGGGGTTTCCTTCAAATCCTCCAGAACCAGCTCAAGTGGTCAAAGAGAAAGTCCCTATCCAGGGTCATGGGAAGGAGAGGTGGGGAGAAGGGCAAAGCAAGGCCCTTGCACTTCCCACACCAAGTACACTGCCACTGAGGTTTCCAGGGAGAGATTTATCCAGCCTGGACAAGGCCACAGGATAGATGAAGGGAAGGAGGCGTGAGTGCTGGCAGTGCCAGGGAGCAACATACAGGGCTGTGGGAGATCCCAAATGGGATATTGGGGGAAACAGAGTGACACAGAAGAAGCATGCTGGATACATAATCCAGAGGTCAATGGATCAAAACCATCCTCTGCTAATTGCTTTTTTTCCCCAGTTTCTGACAGCCGCTGAGTCTCCCAGCAAGCTTTAACCAGCACTGCTCCACTCTCTGGGCACCCATGGCCATGGCCCTCCTGCTACCTCAGTCCCTTCTCTCTTCCACTGACACCTTCTTTCTCCTTTGACTTCTTAGGAACCAGCTCGCCCTAAGTGTCCCCCAGCAAGGCAGATGGGTGGGTGTGGAGCAGCAGGCAGAGCTCCCCACACAAGGAAGTGGCTGTCCTGGGGACACAGGTGTGTTTCTCCCTTCCCATCACAAATCTCAATCACAATTTCCCAGCTGCAGACAAGGACTTCCAGGAATCTGCAGGTGGGGAGGAGCACAAGGCTGTTGCTACTTTGGGAAACACCAGTGTGATCCACTTGAACACCTGGGGAATTTCTTCATCCTAGCGTGTTTGCTGCCTGCCCACCCACAGGTAGGTCCAGGAGCAGGGTTGAGCAGGTATTCCCAATGGGCACTGCGTTGTCTCCATGTGGCTAGGTGTTGGTGTGGAGGGGAGAGGAGGTGCTGCAGGGTGGCCTCTGTGGGAAGAGCTAAGAGGCTGCCCTGTGCCAGACACAGTTGGTTCCAGCTGTTTCCACAACACAGACCCATCTGTGAAGTTTCAGGCATGGGGACCACCCATGGAGAGCTGCTCCTTCCCTTCCCAGGCCATGACCTTGTAATTGCCATGATCCTTCAAAAATGTTCAAGAGTGGCCCCATTCAGAAGCCCTCCATGTCTGGGTAGTCCATACATGGTATATGGTGTTATACCCAAATACTTCTTCGTCCAAAGGAAGCAGACAGCCCATCAGAGGGAGATCTGAGAAGATGCAGGCATGACAGTGTGAAATAGTTTAGTCCCTGCCAGGGTCTGAGACCACGAGGCTGCTGCCCCTCCCCCACAAAGGGAGTGAAGTACAAAGCCCCGGGCTGGGATAAGGAAGGTTTAATACAACAGCGTAGCAGCAACAACAACAAACAACAACAATAACAACAAGAACAACAGCAATAACAATGAACAAAGCCAAATAGCTACCGAACAGAGCAGTGGTACAACACACGTGCTAACCGACCAGTCGCCTCAGCGGCAGCAGCGCAGCAGGATGTGACGTCCCTGGTATCGGAATAACCCGGCTGGAGCTCCCCCACACTGCTGGGGAAAAGTTAACCCTATCCTGGCTAAACCAGGACACAGTGTCAAAAGTGGTCATCAGGCAATCACAAAGCAATATGAAAACCCATGGGGAATGATGCTGTCTGCAGCTGCCTCTTCCCTGAGGGGGCTTTCTAACTTGATGTGCTTCTGAGTACACAGGTAGGATTGGCTGGTGTTGACAGCCAACCACAGGTCTGCCTGAGAGAAGATGGACATGATGGGGTCAAGAACTGGCTGTCATCCAATCAGAGAGCAATAGGAAAGCATCTTTGTTGTGATGTTGAATAAGAAAATGACAGCTGAATGAAAATGGTGGCCCCTGTGTAATTAAGGGAACATAAATTGTGATGTACTTTATCATTCATCAGGGCTGCCATGGGGATTCACTAAAGCTATCATCCACCACCAAAATGAGCAGCAGCACAAGGAAGATTTTAGCCCAGGAACAGTAAATTGGTAGAGTCCTGTAGAAAAAATTGTTTGCAGGCATGCAGCAAGGAATGGGGCAGGCAGTCATATTGTACCAAGTGCTATAGACCAAGAAACCTGTGTTAGCAATGACCCACCTGGCCTATCTGCACATTATACAATAGGAATAATAATCATTACCTTAGCATTGCCTGCTTTTCACTCACTGATTGCTGAGCTGATACTAGAGAAGTGTACCAGATATGGACATATCCCTTGCCTAAGAAGAAACCCAGGTAGGTTGCTGCGCCTTTTGAATTGAAGCAAAGGACACACCATGCAAGCCCGTGTTAGCCCAGGACAGAGTGAATGTGTCTCCAGCTGGGCCAGGTGGAGACCTGTGTTGTGCTCTATGGTATTCCCAATGGCCACTGGGTTTGTTACTATGGCAAGGCTTTGGTAGTGGAGGGGTTAGGGGGTGCTGCACGGTGACCTCTCTCAGGCCAGGTAAGGGGTTGCCGGGTGTGCCACACAGCCAGTTCCAGCTCCACAGTGGACCCACCACATGACACAGCTGAGAATCAGCAAAGTTTGTGGCCCCTCTGTGTAAACATATTCTAGAAAGGGCAGAAAACACCAGACAGAGAGAGGAGGAAGGAACAAAAAGAGTGGGAAAGAGCAGAGGGAAGACTCATCCCACTTGGGCAAGTAAAGGAGTCTGGTGTGAAGGAACAAAGTTGAGCGTGGGTCAGGGGACAGGAAAGATGTTCTTTGTATGTTTGTGTTTTTGTTTCTTAATATCCAAATCTCTTTAAAAAAGTTATTTTTTCCCAAGTGATGTCACGATGGCCCACAACATTTTCTGCTAAGTCATGTCCTTGTGTTTACCTTGACCCATGAGCTTTCTCATCTAGTTTTCAGTGCTCTGCACCCCAGAGTATGTGGGGAAAGGAGTGAGCAGCTGGGTGGGTGTTTGGCTGTGCTCATACCACCACAGGTACACACACACAAACACAAAAAAACTTGCATAGTACATGCAGAGCTGTCACACATATGACCGCAGATGGGGAGCGGCACCATTACTAGAACTCACAGAAGCACCACCAGCCCTCACACAGGCCTGATCAAGATAGATACCTGATCCTTTTCTTTCCCTCCAGCTGCTTAGGGCTGGAGACCAGTGTTGGACATAGATCCATGCCACCAGGTCCCTTAAAACCTGGGTTGTACCCAGGATTTGGTCTCTGCAGAGTCCATGCCCAGAGATCAGTCCCCATTTGTCCAGTGTCCTGCTCCCACCCTCGGCAGTCCCTGATGCTGAGCTACCCTAGTCGCCTAGTGCAGCTTGAGGTTCCCTAGCCAACATCTCACACACTCAGAAAACACCCAGTGCCAAGTAGCTTGAGGTTGTCTGTGTGGGCAGGGGCCTGGCAGGAGGAGGACTGTCTGGCTGGGAAGTGGAGGAGCAGGAGGCAGAAGAGCCCCAGGAGCATTGGTGGTAGAGTGGTGGCATTCTGAGCAGTTCACCTGGGTGCAATTGTTGGCCAGCGTAGACAAACCTTTCTTCGGCTGCTCTCTGCAAGTGCCTTGCTTCTCCTGCTCCAAAACCTCAGCTTGCCTCAGCAATTTCAGCTCCCATAGGGCAGTTGAGCCACTGCCCTAGACTTCCCCCACAGCCTTGCCTCATGGCCAGGCCTCCTAGACCATGGCATCTCCTAGACCAGCACACACAGGCCTGCCTGCCTTGTCAAAAGCAAACTGTGGGGGCTGTTTGGACCGTTCAGAGACTCTTGGGGAGTGTTGAAGCACTGGAGCAGGTGCCCAGAGACCTTTGGAATTGTCCATGACTGGGTATCACACTCAAGTTTCAAGCTTTGGGGCTAGCCCTGCTTTGAGCAGGCATTTGGGCTAGTGACCTCCTGAGATGATTTGCAGTCTAGCTCCTTCCATGAAGCATCAAGGCCCAGAGAGAGCTTTGCCTTCCTTCCTCTACACCATGGGCAGTAAGTGAGACTCTTCCCCACAGGAACTGGTGCTCAGTCATTGCTCAGCACTTGGCACATGTCCTGTCCTTTCTCATTGACTCTCCAGCCCCTTTCCAACACATTGACTCCTTGAGAGCAGCACAGCATTGCCCTAGGATCTGCTGTGACTGTCCTTATCCAGCTTCACCCTGCCCCTGAGCATGGAAGAAGGAAGCACCCTTGCTGCCTTGGGAACAATCCACAATGCAGCACTGCAGGCCAAGTGTTTGTCTTGCTGTTTCCTGAGGCTCTGGAGAAAATGGAAGAAGTCATGGGAAAAGCAGACTTATTCCTGGAGCCCACTGACCAGACGCTGGCATGTGCAGAGCCATGATTTCCTGATGGTTCCTTTGGCTGCTCCCGTGAAAGCTTGTCTGTCAACAGCCCTTTGTAGGAGGCAGGGCAAGTGTGCTCCCAGAGCCAGTTCCCCCTGTAGCAGTGCCTGGAGGAGCCTGGATGAAGTGGGCTGGCTCTGGTGGCCATGAGCTTACAAGCAGCCAGAGAAGCAGCAGCAGCAAGATTAGTGGGTCAGTCTAAGGGACTGCATTTAGGTGGCGGTCTTCCTTGGAGGCATAGCTTAGACTCATATCTCTTGATTTCCTTCCCTTTCCCTGAGGTGACAGAGGGTCTTGTTTCTCTAGTCACTCTGCTCTCCAGATGTGTGGAGACCTGTGGTTTAGCTCTTGCTGCATGGCCCAGCCACCACCATAACTGGGATTTTGGAAGAGAAATGTGGGTGGAGATTCCCTAGGCAATTCCACTTTTCCACACTCCTCTCCAAAAATCACGTGAATTTCCCCTACAACGTGGATCTTCGGACATTCTTCAAACATTTACCCACAGAATCCTCCCTCCCTACTCCCAATTTACCCTCCAACAACCCTTCTGCTTGGAAGGCATTTCAGTGAGTCAATGCATCTTCCTGCTTCAGTAGGCTCACAACAGCTCATCATCAGTGCTTCGTCCTTTCAGGTCATAAAATACCTTGAGGACAGATGGTTCACAGCTTCTCCGGACCCCTGTTCCCATGTCCTGATCCAATGTCAGGGGAGGTTTCGATATTATCCCACAAGCAAGATTAAGACACAAACGAGGTCTAATGCCATACAACCTTTCAAACTTTATTCCCATAAAAAAAGATAATAGTGATAGGACAGAAGGAAGCAGAAAATGTTAGAACAAATAAGAAAGCAAACACAAGAGTTGCATCAAGATCAGGTACCACCACCACAAATCCAGCAGCATCCCATTGGTTCGGTCTTGGTGCAGGTGATGGGGGATCCCCTGAGAGAAGAGTGCGCAGTCCTTTTATCATTCCAATCCCCCACGATTAGTCTGCCTATTTCCACAGAGCTCATTATCATGCTCACCACCCCATGTTCCTCCATGTGTGCATGCCCAGGTGTTCACGGTGGTTGAACCAGGGGGGAGTCAACCAACAACGCCTTTTGCCTCCACACATCCCCCTCATCCTGACTTCTTCACCCAGCCCTGTGCACAAGCACATCTTGGTAGATATTACAATCTTGGTGCTTCCTGCCTGCTCTGTGTTTCAGGTTTGCCTCCCTCACCGAGAGATGTCTTGCTGCAGACCCTGTCCCCCACGCCCCTGCAGTGCCTCTGGCCCAACCCCCCTGGCAAGCAGCTGCACTGAGCCCTGTGTCGCCCGCTGCGCTGACTCGACGGTGTTCATCGAGGCTTCCCCGGTGGTGGTGACCCTGCCGGGCCCCATCCTCACCTCTTTCCCCCAGAACACAGCCGTGGGATCCTCTCTGTCGGCTGCTGTTGGGAGCTCCCTCAGCTCCGGGGGGGTTCCCATCTCTTCTGGGGGCTCCCTTGGCCTGGGAGGGTCAGGGCTGTGTCTGCCTCCCCCCCGCTGCAGCATGAACTGCTGAACGTGGCGGGTCATCCCCTTTGGAGCGGGCTGGAAGACAAAGGCCTTTCTGCAGCAGGATCGTGGCCATGGCTTGCAGACGGGCTGGGTGTCCTCACCTCACCTGGCAGGAGGGATCTGTGCCTACTTCTCCTCACTGCTCGGCAGCCCTCGTCATGTCTCCTGTGTCTCTCTTTCTCTCTGAGCTCCTCTAGAAAGGGCTCATTCTCTTCTGCTCTGCTGAACCTCCTGCTGCTGGGGGGAGGGTGCCGGGGTTAGGGACTGCTCTTGGTGGGCCGGGATGGCCAGCAGGTAGAGCAGAATGGGAAAAGGCAAGCGCTTTGTGTGGAGCTTGTCCTTGGGAAACGGGCCATTCTCTGTGCCTCCCTGAATGCTACAGATCTGTTTCTTGGTCTCTGTTCTGTGCCACTGCATTTCTTCCTTCTCATTAAAGACTTTGTGCAGCACAGCTGGAGACCTTTGGTGGTTTGTTCTCATCCTTCCTCAGTTGGTCACCATCTCTGCACGGAAATGGTAGAACCTCCTCTCTCCCATGATAACAAATCTCTCTCCATTCTTGGGGTTCTGTTAGTTGTCAGTGGATATCCCTGGACTGATACCAGATCAGCAAAAATATACAAGCAGGCAAAATAGAGACTGAAATATCTCCAGGAACTGGGGAGATCACGAAGCAATGGACAGGGTTGGAAATACAAGTAAAGCTACACACAGTAACCCTGTCTTAGTCTGAGAGTGGTCAGACATGGGAAACACGTTGCCCAGGGAGTGTTGTATAGTCTCCATGTTTGGAGATGTCTAATATCCAACTAGACAAGGCCCTAAATTGCCTCCTCTACTTGACTCTGCTTTGTGCCGGGCTTGGATTGCATCATCTCCAGCACAGGTGGTGTGTGATTGGGTGAGGCACTGCTGGATGCCCTCAGCCAGGAACAGCCATCAAGCACAGTGGAGCACAGGAGGGCTGGGGACCAGTGCTCAGGAAAGCGGCAGAGGTTTGGTGGTCAAAGGGTAGGAGATGGGGCACTGATGTCAGTCCCAGGGCTGGGGGCACAGGGACGGAAGAAGATCAGAGTGCATTATAAAGAATTGACCCAACAGAAAGGCTGTTAAGCCTTTCTTAAGCTGTAAGCATACTGAGGAAAAGCTTGAGGGGGAGCCAAAAAGCTGAGGTCCCACTGAGATTTGAACTCAGATCGCTGGATTCAGAGTCCAGAGTGCTCACCATTACACCATGGGACCTCTTGCACAGATGCTGCCTTTCCCCTGAGCCCACCCTCGCTGAGCCTTATACTCCTGGCTGAGCCTGCCACTCTCTCCATCTCCCTGGCCATCACAAAGTACAGTCTCACAGGGCCTTTCAAGGGAGTGACGGAGGTCTTTGCGCAAGCCTGGCATGCCCTCTCATGCAAGACTCAGACTGGCAACCTCCGAGAATCTTGATTTTTGCCTAATTAGACACAGTTATGAAGTTTCCCGTAGAACTTCTTCAAGGTTGCACCTCACAGGGTATTTTCATGGCCCAGCAATCCGTGGTTCAATCCTTGCATTTGCAGTCTCTGCTGCTGACTCTCTTCACCCCCATGGTGGACAGTCTGTCAATCTGCCTGTGTAACTTACTAGCTCTCCTGTTTCTCACCTTGTAGCTCATACTAAGCAGCCATTAACCAGATATCCTTACTCTTGGTTGCCGTCCTAACTGAGCTCCTAACCTTGGAGAACAAGGCGACCAAGTGAGAGGGCAGGGGATGAGGTTCAGCAGAGGGAAGAGCTGGCAGGAGGAGGACCCGTAGTAGCTTGTTAAGGATTGCACGAGCTGGACTGCCTCCCTCTGCTGGGACAGTCTTGGCTGACTTCAAACCCAGGTCCTTTCTTCCAGGACATGCTCTCCCCTTGTGCACCAAAGTGGCATCTCCCTCAGTGAGAACATCATTTTCTCTCCTGAGGCTGCTCCACACTCAGTACATTGCACTGTGAGCCTGAGGGAACTTTCCCTCATGCCCTGGACACCATCACACTGGCTGCCCAAGAAGGGTCCATGCACACATCCGGGTAAAGCTGCACTGGTGCGATCCTCCTCCTGCCATGGTTGTTGAGAGCAGGGCCCTTCCTCCCAGCAGTCAGACAGGAGGAAAGACATGCGGGGACACTCTACCGGATCTCAGACTTAGCCTGGAACACTGAGGGCACAACCTCCTGGTACCTTTGCACTGCCCAAAGCACTGGGCTGGCAACTGGTACTTCTGTGCCCAAGCCTAAGACATCAACTGACAGGTTACATTCAGAGGGCGCATGAGAAACACCTAGCCATTGGAGAAGGGTTAAATCTCTACAGAGTCACAACTGTGAAAGCATGTCCCGGAGAAGCAGCATTGCTGAGGGCTTTCCTCACCCATCCCTGTGGTCAGCTGTCAGGAGCATAGAAAAAAGCAATTATCAGAGGATGGTTTTGATCCATCAACCTCTGGGTTATGGGCCCAACATGCTTCCACTGCACTACTCTGCTCCACCCAGTATTCCAGCTGGGACCTCCTACAGCTTGATGCCCCCTGGCACTGCCAGCACTCATGCCTCCTTCCCTTCCTCTATCCCATGCCCTTGCCCACGCTGGCTAAATGTCTCCCTGGAAATCTCACTGGCAGTGGGTCTGGGAAGGGAAGCGCAAGGCCGTTGTCTTGCCCTTCTCCCCACGTCTCCTGTCCATGACCCTGGATGGAGACTTCCTCTTTGACCAACTGAGCTGGCTCTGGAGGAGTTGAATGAAACATGGCAGCCCTTTTGCTTTGTAGGATGGAGAGGAGTTGCTCCACAATGAGCTCATGAGTGCTGTAACCATGCCCAGAAATCAAGCTTCCAGGTGCTGCAGGGCTTTACCCGGCACAAACATCTGTTCTTTGCCTCCCAAGGAGGGAGACAAGGATGCTTAGCATGGAATCGCCAAGAGAATTAATTCTCCTGTTTTAACAGTGTGCATAGTGTTGTCCTAGCCTAATGTAGGGAGGACACTAATATAGAGGAAAGAATTGTTTATATTGTTTACAATACAGTTTTATCAACCAATCAAATTACTCATGTTAAGGGGTGGACTAATCATTTTCTATTGGCTATGCAAGAAGTATGTTCTTATCCCAGGAGCCGGTGTGGACAAATGGTCAGTGGGTTGTTAATCTTTATTTTTCTAATCCAATGTCCCATGCAGGTGTACATGTTTTATGCTACAGTCATGCCCATTGCTGTTATGACTGTGGTTATATACCTTTGTTTTGAAAGAGAAAACTCCTGTTGTTTTTTCATCTGCATGGGGTGTTGTCAGTCAGTAAGAGCCAGTTTAATTTGGGTCTTCAGGTCCCTTTTAACCTGAGGTAAAAGCTCTTAGTCCTAGGCAGTGTTTGTTCTTGTAAGGAAGTAGTATAGCCTTGTCCTGTCCGTGCTGTGTTGCGCTCCCCCAGAACTCCTGGCTTGTCCTCCTCCTGGCACAGCCCTGCCCTTGCTGCTCCCCAATAGTTAAGGGCTGCCCCCTCCACCAGGTAGGGTGTCAAAGAGACAGAGAAACTCCTCCTCTCCACTGCTGAGGGTGGAGGTGGCTCTCATTCACCCCAGGGCAGGGCTGTCCCATCAGACTGGGTGGTGACCAGTCTTAAATCCTGCCAGGTGTTTCTGGAAGGCTCTGGACAAGTTAAGCTGGTAGATCCTGTTGGTGAGGGTGAGGAATGAGGTGGCAGTGTTGAGACCTGCATGTTTGGGCTTGTGTTTGCTGGTTCCTTATGTCATTCAAAGGCCAGAGCATGCAGCAACCAGGCAGAGGAGAGAAAAGTAAAAGCTTTCTCTTTCTCCAGGCTCTCTCTGCAGGTGGCCCTTAGGATTTCCCGTTTCCTCAAGATGCTGCACCACCCATGCAGGCTACCAGCACTTCCTCCTCTGCTGCTGCTCTGTTGGAAGCAGCTGGGTACATGACTGAAACAAGCCCTCTGCTAAGCCTCCGGCTCTTTTCTATCCACCCATCAGGGTCTGTGATGGCAGGGGATGGTCTCTGATACAAGGAAATGATCACCTACTTTGCAACTTATTTATTTATAACAACTTATAATGATTTCTGAATATTGCTTAATAATCTTGCTTGTCCTGACTGTTCTCTGGAAGCTTACCAAAGGCTACTGTGTTCATCAAAACAACGCAGTTTTCTGTGGAATCTTACCAAGAATTACTATGTTTGGCAAAAATAAGAGACATGTCCTTGGAAAGCAGATGTGCTCTAGCAAGTTTATGGCTAGATAGACATACACGGGCGGTAGAAATTAATAGACTGGTGCTTTAAGATAAGATAGAATGAGTAAACCAGCTGAAAACACTCTTGTTATTCATGTTCCGAGGAAAAGTACAAGGTGAGAAAGACTATGAGCCTTCCTCCAACAGACCCCCGGAGACGCCCCCCCGAAGGCAATGGGCAGGTGCAAAGAGAACATGAACTGCTGACACCAGCCTCTAGAACTAACCCAGCCTTACTTATGCATATGTATGTTTGTGTTCTGTAATCCAATGAATATGTATATCCACACTCGATAAGTTTCTTGTAAAATGTGCTGTTGGGGTGCAGCTTTGTGGAGAAATCCCCTTGCACCCTGGCACTGGAGTAAACATACCTGCTTTATAACTCTATTCGAGTTGTAGAGTCTGTTTTCCGCAAGTCATCTCCTGATGCCACAGTCACCACTATGTCTTGTTTTGCACTTTGAAGTCTTTCCCAGAAGAGAACAAGGCAGGAAAGACCCACCCCTTGATACAGGGAAATGATCACCTGCTGTGCAACTTACAGTAACTTATAGCAACTTACAACGATTTCTGAATATTGCTTAATAATCCTGCTTGCCCTCTCTGTTCTGTGGAAACTTACCAAAAACTACTGTGTTCATCAAAAACAAGACACATGTCCTTGGGAAGAAGATGTGTTCTAACAAGCTGAGTCTTTGCAGAGTACAGATAGCCATGTATGGACAGGAGAAACTAGTATGCTAGTGCTTTTAGATAAGATAGAGGGAGTAAACCAGCTAGTACCACCCTTGTTGTTCAAGAAATTATTTAGGAGAATCTGTGCGTGCTCTGAGGAACGGGGTGAAAAGTACAAGATGACAAAGACTTTGAGCCTTCCTTCAGAAGACTCCCGAGGACGACCACCAGGAGGCAATGCGCAGGCGTAAAGATAACATAAAGTGCTGACGCAAGCTTTTTGAACTAACTCCACCTTATTAATACATATGTATTTTGTGTCTCTATGAATATGTATATCTACGCTCTATAAATTTCTGGTAAAATATGCTTTTGGGGTGCAAGCTTTGTGGAGAAATCCCCTTGCACCCCAGCGCCGGAATAAACATACTTGCTTAATAACTCTCTCTGAGTTGCAGAGTTTTTTCCCGTGCATCACCCTCATCATCTCATCCTTAAACTAAATTTGGGAGAGCCCCCTAGCAAAGATTGTCGATGTGTGGGAGGTCTGGGGATGGGCAGGCAGAATATCCCTGTTTTATGATGTGTCTTCATCATTAGCAAAGAGGTCCATGTATGCAAAGAAGGACATCTTGACTCTAGCCCCTTCTCTTCTTCCCACTAGCCTGCTACCCAACACCAGTCTGCCTTTCTGAGACCTAAAGTGAGGGGCATTTTGTGAGATCTGGCAAGATCTGAGATCCGTAAGGTGACTTCCCTTCATCTTTAGCACTGTAGACCATGTTGTGCTCGCTCTGTTTGGATCTTAGCTGCTGTAGTTCCAGCTGTAGGGAACACACAGATGGTGAGGTTGTTCTGGTTGCAATGTCAGCTGAGATCTGTCTCTTTAACTCTGCTGAAGAACCATCAACAGTAGACCTCTTTCCATGGCTCATACTCAACAATGGTCTGTTCTCTTCTGCCAGCATGCCTACCTCATAACTGGGTGCAGGATTTCTCATTTATGCAGGAATTCTGGTGTGAAGTGTAGGGGGAGGATAATTGCTGTAGGAAA
This sequence comes from Otus sunia, assembly GCA_010365825.1. Taxonomy (NCBI): domain Eukaryota; kingdom Metazoa; phylum Chordata; class Aves; order Strigiformes; family Strigidae; genus Otus; species Otus sunia. Next base: position 20,229 of record ML997878.1, on the reverse strand, counting down.
GGGGGATTTTTCTGTCTTCATGGGCACCAGGTACACAGTGTGGAGTTGAGTGCCATGGCTGCAGTGTGGGGCCAAACTGCAGGCAGCCCAAAAGGAGACTGCAACACCCCGTAGTTGGCAGGATTCGAACCTGCGCGGGGAAACCCCAATGGATTTCTAGTCCATCGCCTTGACCACTCGGCCACAACTACCTGCTCCAGCCCTCTCTGCCCTGCTGATTCCATGCCCTGTGCACTGACACCCGGCTCCCTGGGAGACTCAGGGCAATGTTCCAGCTGAACATTTGCAGCTGGGACCTGCA
>ML997878.1:0-16414 GCA_010365825.1 Otus sunia | reverse complement strand
AAAAATGTAACAGTAAGAGGTCCACTCTTGTTGGTTCTTGAGCAGAACTTAAGAACCTGACCTTTACCACACATCCCAAGCAGCACATCCCCACCAGCTTCTCTTCCCTACACCTGAAACTACAGCTGCTCTGGTGGGTTGATCTTGGCTGGCTGCCAGGTGCCCACCAGGCCGCTCTGTCACTCCCCTTCCTCCACTGGACAGGGAGAGTGAAAATATAACAAAAGGTTTGTGGGTCGAGATAAGGACAGGAAGGACATTCACTACTTACCACCACGGGAAAAACAGACTCCACCTGGGGAAATAAATCTAATTTACTACCAATCACACCGGAGTAGGATCATGAGAAATAAAAACAGATCTTAAAACACCTTCCCTCCACCCCTCCCCTTCTTCCTGGGCTCAACTTCACTCCTGATTTCTCTGCCTCCTCCTCCCAGGCAGCAGAGGAGGAGATGGAGTGGTGGTTGTGGTCAGTTCATCACACGGTGTCTGTGCTACTCCTTCCTCCTCACTTTCTTCCCCTGCTCCAGCATGGGGTCTCAGCTACAGGAGACAGCTCTCCATGAACTTATCCAGTGTGGGTCCTTCCCATGGGCTGCACTTCTTCATGAACTGCTTCAGCATGTTACTTTTGCATGGGGTGCACTCCTTCAGGAACAGACTGCTCCAGTGTGGATCCTCCACAGGGTCACAAGTCCTGCCATAAATCCAGCTCCAGCATGGGCTCCTCTCTCCATGGGGTCACAGGTCCTGCCAGGAACCTGCTCCAGAGTGGATTTCCCATGGGGTCACAGCTTCGTTTGGGCACATCCACTTGAAGCCACCTGCTCCACCTCTTCCATGGGCTGCAGGTGGACATCTGATCCACCATTAAACTCCACGGGCTAGAGGTGGAGATCTGTTCCACTGCGGACCTCCATGTTCTGCAGAAGGACAACCTGCCTCACTATGGTCTTCACTACTGTCTGCAGGGCAATCTCTGCTTCTGTGCCTGAAGCACCTCCTCCTCATCCTTCTTCACTGACCTTTGTGTCTGCAGAGTTGTTTCTCTCAAATAATCTCACTCCTCTCTTCCAACTGCCGTTACGCAACAGCATTTCCTTAAATATGTTATCACAGAGGCACTACCACTTTTGCTGATTGGCTCAGATTTGGCCAGTGGCCAGTTGGTGTTGAAGCTGTCTGGCATTAGCTCATTCAGAAATTTGGGAAGCTTCTGGCAAATTCTCACAGAAGCCATAGACATAACACCCCTGTTGCCAAAATTTTGCCATGCAAAACCAATACCTCTGCTCATCTCCACAGAGAGCCTGCAGCCATCATTGGTAACAAAGGGAAGACTCCTCATGGATCTGAGATCTTGTCTGTGGTCATGAGGATATTCTGCCTGACTCATTCCCAGCTCTTGCACAGATGGACACCTTTTCCCGGGGAGATCTCCCAAATTTAACTTAAGGATGAGATGATGAGTGGTGGGTTTCTCCTGTCTCCTCCTCTCCTGGGAGAATGACATGGAAGTGCAAAAGAGGACGTGGTGGTGATTGTGGCATCAGCAGACCATCCTCTGCCATCACAGACCCTGATCGGTGGATACAAAAGAGCCAGAGACTTCCCAGCGGGCTTGTTTCAGACACATACCCATCTGCTCCTGAAAAAGCAACAGCAGAGGAGGAAGTGGTGGCAGCCTGCCTGGGTGGTGCAGGATTCTGAGGAAATGGGAAATCCTGAGGGTCACATGCAAAAAGAGTCTGGAAAAAGAGTAGAGAAAACCCCAGTGCTGGTGCATGCTCTGTTGCCTGCAGCCATGCCACTGAGGGTGGGAGAAGCATGTGAACATTGACACCTCCATCCCGCTTTTGCTTTTGTGTCCTCTCTCTGGTTGCTGCATGCTCTGGCTTGTGGATGGGACAGGGAACCAGCAAACACAAGCCAAAACATGCAGGCCTCAGCATTGTTAACTCATCCCTTACCAAGAGCCTCTACCAACTTAACCTGCCCAAAGCCTACCAGGGACACCTGACAACATTTAAGACTGGCCGTCACCCAGTCCAATGGTTCACCCTGCCCTGGGCTGAATGGGAGCCACCTCCACACCCAGCAGTATTGGGCAGGACAGAAATGGCACTGGACGTGGAGAGAGGGAGTTTCTCTGTCTCTCTGGCACAATGCATGGTGGAGGAGGAAGCTCTTGGCTGTTGGGGAGCAGCAAGGGCAGGGCTGCGCCGGTAGGCAGGAGCACAGCACAGCATGGGCGGGGCAAGGTCCTTGCTGCTCATGTGAAAGGCAAGACCCTAACTGCTATAGAACTTGCTTAGAGGAATTAACACTGCCTGGGAATAAGAGCTTTTACCTTAACGTCAGTGTGACCTGAACACCCAAACTGAACCAGCTCTTAGTGACTGAGAACACGCCCTGCAGACAACAGAAAAAGAGGAGATCTGTCTTTAAAAAAAATCCTCAGGTATATAACTACATCCATAACAGGAATGGACCTGAATCTGATATTAAAACCACTCCACCTACGCAGGACATGGACTCAGAACAATGAAGATTAAGACCCCACTGACCATATGTCCACACCAGCTACCAAGGAGAAGCACATACTGCGTAGCTTACCAATAGTAACTGATTAGTCCACCCCTTAACATGAGTAATTTGATTGGTTGACACAACTGCATTGTGAACATATATAAACCCTGCTTTACTCTACATCGGGATTCTCCAAGTATTAGTCTGGTGCACTCTATGTGCACCCCTAAAGTAGAATTAATTCCCATGGCTATTCTATGCTAAGCATCCTTGTCTACCTTCCTGGCCAGAAAAGAACTGACTTTTACACCAGCTGCAGTCCTGCAGCACCCTGGAAGCTTGACTTCTGCACAAGGTTAGAGCCCTTATGAGGTCACTGGAGAGCAGCTTCCCTTCACCCTGCAGAGCAAAAAAGCTGCCCCCTCACTCTGGGGTTCCCTTCCACTCTTCCAGAGCCAGCTCAGGTGGTCAAAGAGAAAGTCCCCACCCAGGGTTATGGACAGGAGATGTGGGGAAAAGGGAAAGGCAAGGCTTTTGCAATTCCTACCCCAGGCCTGCTGACATTGAGGTTTCCAGGAAGACATTTATCCAGCCTGGAAAAGGGCACAGGATAGAGGAAGGGAAGCAGGCATGTCTGCTGGCAGTGCCATGGAACATCAATCAGAGCTTGCTGCCTCTCCCAGCAAGTCTTAGCCTGCACTGCTCCTGCTCTCTGGGCACCAATGGCCATGGTGCTCCTACTCCCTCAGTCCCTTCTCTCTGCCACTGACAGCTTCATTCTTTGCCTTCTTAGGAGCCAGCACTCCCAAAGTGCCCCTCAGCAAGGCAGATGTATGTGCGTGGTGCAGCAGGCAGAGCTCCTCACACAAGGAAGTGACTGTCCTGGGAACACAGGTGTGTTTCTCCCTTACCATCATGAAGATCAATCCAATCATATCAGCTGCAACTAGGAATCTCCAGGAATTTGCAGGTGGGGAAAAGGATAAGGCTGCTGCTACTTTGGGAAACACCAATGTGACTGACTTGAACACCTGGGAACTTTCTTTGTCCTAGCGTGTTTGCTGCCTGCCCACCTGCAGGTCGATCCAGGAGCAGGGCTGAGCAGGTATTCCCAGTGGGTACTGGATTGTCTCCATGTGGCTAGGTGTTGGTGTGGAGGGAAGAGGAGGTGCTGCACTGTGGCCTCTGTGGGAAGAGCTAAGGGGCTGCCCTGTGCCAGACACAGTTAGTTCCAGCTGCCTCCACAACACTGACCCATCTGTGAAGTTTGTGACATGGAGAGCTCTTTGTATGTTTGTCTTTTTGTTTCTTATGATGCAAATCTGTTTTAACTGGCAATAAGTAATTTTTTTCTAAAGGTAAGTCGGGTTGGCCCACAACAGCTTCTGCTAAGCCATGTCCTTGTGTTTATCTCGACCCATGAGCTTTCTCATCCAGTTTTCAGAGCCCTGCACCCCACTGAAAGTGGGGAAAGGAGTGAACAGCTGGCTGGGTGTTTGGCTGTGCTTATACCACCACAGGTACATACACACAAACACACAGACACTAGTACATGCAAAGCTGGCACACATATGACTGCAGATGGGGAGGGGCACCATTACTAGCCTCCGACAGCTTGCGTTTTCTTAGCTAACGTCTCCCACACAGAGAAGAGCACATATATCCCAGCAGCTTGAAGTAGCAGGGCTGGACAGTTTGTGGAGTGGAGCGGCAGAAGATAGGTCAGTTTGTGAGGGGGAAGAGTGGCAGGTAGGAAAAATTGGGAAGAAGTAGGAGGCACACCATACTCTGGGCTGAAGGAGCACAAACCACGAGTACATTCAGATGCGTTGGTGGTATAGTGGTGAGCATAGCTGCCTTCCAAGCAGTTGACCCGGGTTCGATTCCTGGCCAACGCAGATAAACTTTTCCTCAGCTGGTCTCCACAAGTGCCTTGCCTTTCCTGCTCCAAAGAACCAGCTTTCCTCAGTAATTTCAGATCCAATGGGGCAGTCAAGCCACTCCCCTAGACTCCTCACACAGTCTTGATTCATGGCCAGGCCTATGGTCACTTCCTAGCCCAGTAGACACAGGCCTGCATTGGCAAAAGCAGTCTGTGGCAACTCTTTGGACCATTCAGAGAGTCTCAGGGAATGTTGAAGCACTGGAGCAGGTGCCCAGAGACATTTGGAATTGTCCATGGCTGGATTTCACATTAGAGACATTTGGAATTGTCCATGGCTGGATTTCACATTCAAGTTTCAATGGGACTCTGGCACTGCTCTAGCTTTGGGGCTAGCTCCATTTTGAGCAGGCATTTGAGCTAGTGAGCTTCTGAGATGCCTTGCGGTCTAGCTCCTTCCATGAAGCCACAAGGCCCAGAGAGAGCTTTTACTTCCTTCCTCCCCACCACGGGCAGTAAGTGAGACTCTTCCCCACAGGAACTGGTGCTCAGTCATTGCTCAGCACTTGGCACATCTCCTGTCCTTTCTCATGGATTCTCCAGCCCCTTTCCCACACACTGACTCTCTGAGACCAGCACATCATTGCCCCAGGGTTGGTGTGGCAGAGCCCTCCTTGCCCCAGCATTCCTGCCCCCAAACATGGAAGAAGGAAGCACCTCTCTTGCCCTGGGTACCATCCACAAGGCAACCCTGCAGGTCAAGTGTTTATCATGCCATTTCCTGAGGCTCTGGAGGAAATGGAAGTCGTCATGGGAAAAGCAGACTTGTGCCTAGATCCTACTGACCAGACATTGGCATGTGTGGAGCCATGATTTCCTGATGGTTCCTTTGTTTTCTCCCGTTGAGGCTTCTCTCTCTGCAGCCCTTGGTGGGAGCAAAGCAAAGATACTCCCAGAGCCAACTCCCCCTGTAGCAGTGCCTGGAGGAGGCTGGATGAGGTGGGATGGCTCTGGCAGCTGTGAACAGATGAGCAGACAGGGCAGCAGCAGCAGTTCAGGATGGCCGAATTATCTAAGGCACTACACTCAGGTCACAGTCTCCCTGGGAAATGTGGGTTTGAGTCACACTCCTGACAGGTTCATATCTCTTGATTTCCTTCCCTTTCCCTGAGGTGACAGAGGGTCTTGTTTCTCTAGTCACTCTGCTCTCCAGTGTGTGGAGACCTGTGGTTTAGCTCTTGCTGCAGCTCAACCACCGCTACTGGGAGTTTAGGAGAGAAACGTTGGTGGAGACTCCCTAGGCAATTCCACTTTTCCACACTCCTCTCCAAAACTCACATGTCTCTCCCCTACAATGTGGATCTTTGAACATTCTTCAAACATTTACCCACAGAATCCTCCCTCCCTACTCCCACTTTACCCTCCAACAACCCTTCTGCTTGGAAGGCATCTCAGAGTCACAGAGTATATCCTCCTGCTTCAGTAGGCTCACAATAGCTGATCATCAGTATTTTGTCCTTTCCAGTCATAAAATACCTTAGGGACAGCATTTCACATCTTTTCTGGATGTCTTTTCGCATACTTATGCACCCTCAGTTTATAATTTTTCTTTGTGTAGCCAGTCCCTAACTGCCTGTTCTATTTCTGATCATGGCTCTCATCCTGCAGTCACCACAGTAGCCTCATTGTAGGCACTGGAAGGCTCTTATCAGATCCTCACTAAGGATTTTCTTCTCCCAGTTAAGCAGATCTTGGTTTCTCAGCCCCCTCCACTTTATCATCACCTTTACTTGGTTCCCCAGAGAGTCCTTCTTCCCCTTTTCTGGAGACAGGCAACTTTTCTCTCTTGTTACTGATCAGGGAGCTACCCTGTCCACAGATCCCCAAGCTGAAGAGCCCCTGAAATGCATCCTTCCCTCTTTTGGACTCCGTGGCACAGACTACAGGTGCCTATCCATGAGGTGACCAGCAGGGTTTCAGCCCAGAATGTTTTCCTGAACTGGCATCTCCTCACCCTCAAACTCATCAGTGGGAAGAGGGGCAGGTTTGAATTACGGCCCACCACTATGAGGCCAACAGGGTCATTGCAAGCTCTGGGGCATTTCTTTCCAACACAGCTGAAGGACAGAGACACCTCACACCATCCCACTGCAGGCTGCATGAGCACTGGTAGTGTTTTTCAGAAGGACCACACAATGTGGTAGCAGAGTATGATGAGCATGTCATGATTGAGGGAGGTGCTGAAGGAGCTGGGTTTGTTCAGCCTGGAGAAGAGAAAGTGAGGGGGCTTCCGCTGTGTGAAGGTGGCTCTCTGGCTTTCCAAGGCCTGCCCTCAGCCAGAAAGACCTCAGGAGTGCAGGACCCAGGATTGGCCTGGCCTCCTGTGTGAGTTGGTGGGGCCTGAGCTGCAGCTCCCAGGGGCTGGGGATCTCTGAGAGATCTCTGGCTGCCCACTGAAGCCTGTAAAGGGGGCACAAAATGTCGTCCCAGCTGTGTCCTGCAGGGAAGAACAGCATTGGAGGCTGCTGTCGAAGGAGCAGTTACTATGCCCTCAGGGAAATAAACAGGTTGGGGACCACAGCAGCTCCAGCAAGCCATGCTGCCAGGAAGGAAACCAAAGACAAAACGTCCTGAGCAGATGTCCTGGGTTTGAATGAGTGGAGAGGATTTTGGTAGCAGGGAATGAGGCTACCTGCGGTGGTGGCCCACTGTGAGAAGCTTCTTGAAGATCCCCTGGCTTTGAGTTGGGCCCACCTCTGGCGAAGGTTGAGCCAATTAGCTGCAACTTTGTGATAACATATTTAAGGAAGGGAATCTGGGAGGAGGAGTTGAAGTTGTGAAGAGGAGTTGCAACAAGAACATCTGTGCAAACACCAAGGTCAGTGGAAGAAAGGAGGAGAAAGGAGGGGAGGTGCTCTGGAGAAGATACTCCCCTGTATCCTGTGGTGAGGTGACAGGGCTGCCTCCGACTACCACCCATGGAGTTCCACAGTGGAGTGGAGATGCACCTGTGGCCTCTGGGGGGCCCCACACCAGAACAGGTGACTGTGCCGGAAGAAGGCTAGAACCCTATGGGAGGAAGGCCTTATGGTTTTTCAGCACTGGGAGGATGGCAACACACAGTGGTGACCCACATGCCTGTGTGAGGGACTCATAATGTTGGAGAGGGTTTGTGCAGGGCTGTCTCCTATGAAAGGGGACCATGCTGGAACAGGGGAAGAATGGCAGAAGATCCCAACCCTGAGGTGGAAGAAGCAGCAGGACTGACAGCACCCCCATTCCCTGCCCCTTGCGCCACTGGTGGAGAAGTGGTAGAAATATTGGAAGCAAAGCCCAGGAAGAAGGGAGGGATGGGGGAAGGTGTTTTCAAGATGTGGTAATGCTTCTCACGGTCCTACTCTGTTTGTTAAGTGTTTTTGGTTTTAGTGTCTGTATTAAAATTTATGTTGCATTTTTCTTCCCCTAACAAGTCTGTCTTTTGCCCATGACTGCAATGGATGACTGATTCCTCCATGTTCTTATCTTGATTCCTGAGCCTTCTGCTTTACTTTCTCCTTCACAGTGCTCGGGAAGAAGGAGGAAGTGAGAAGTCATGCGGTACTCAGTTGCTTTCTGAGCTCAATCCATGAGAGCAGGGAAGCTGCCTGCATCAGCCCATATGGCCTCATGGCTCCCTGATTAGAACTCAATCTATGGGGAAGAGCTATCCCTTTCCCTGTGCTCAAGCCGCTAGAGGGAGCTTCCCCCCCTCTTTGAAAGACATTCAAAGATTGAACCCTGCTCTTGCTGCAGGGTGATCCACTGTCATCTGCATTTTGGACTTCAGTGGCGGGGAGACAAAGACAACCCTGATCCCCCCTCCAGACCAAGGGAGCCCACAGAAGAGATAGGAAGCCTCCCAGTGCTGAGGGAGCTCCCAACAGCATCTGACAGAGAGCATCTCACAGCTGTGCTCTGAAGGAAAGAGGTGAGGATGGGGCCCACAGGGTCACCACCACTGGAGAGGCAGTGGCACAGTGGGTGACACAGGCTCACTGATGGAGTGGACTCAGGCTTACCTTGTTCCTTGAGGAAAGGGAGACAAGAGAGAAGGATGCAGAACTTGGAGCAGCACAGGCTGCTATGCATTGTCCTAGAGTCCCGCTGGTCATGAAGGACACCTCAAGTCAACTATCAAGGACTTTCATTGCACAGTCAGGATAATACTGGGGGACATCTCTCTCCCTAGGGGTCATCATAGGCTCACAGGAGATGGTAGGATATGTCAGGAAAAACATATTGTGGGCTGGAGGGAAGCTGCTTGTGGGCAGGAATGAGGGCCACAAGCACCTTCCTTACATTTATCAGGCTCAGCAACAACCTGTTTTTTTCTACCCACAAGCCCAGGGAACAAAGGCAGATCCATAATGAGAGAGTTTCAGGCCAGTTTCTATCAAGTATTCTCTCCTTGCAATCTCCATAGTCATGTCCCTTTATGACTTGACAAGACCTTCACAATTCTTCCAACCATGGGTCAGGTTTCAGCTTGGGAAGTGAAGAACCTGTCGGATACAGGCAAACTGAGGCGTAGGAGGGTGATCAAAGAGATGCCTGTGTCCTTCCCTGAAAGTAACCCACAACCAGAATGACCTGTTTTGCTCAACAAAGTCTTTGCAGAGGCCAGAGGCCTCGATGTTCTGCTTCTGAGGAGAGGCTTAAGGCAGGGAGCCAAAAGCTCATGGCCCTTTACCCTGGGTCAGGGATAGGTTTTCTCATTCCACGCATTTCATATTTCAAAGGCACATTAGATCAATATCTCAGAGAACCTGGGAGTCATCATGATGCGGAAGAATTGGGGAAAAACCTGAGCTCCTGGCAAACATAAGTCACCCTGCTGTGGACTTCAGTGGACATGGTGGCCCGGCCTCAGGCACGCCAGGGATACCAGAGCTCATAGCCTCATTCCTCTAAAATTGCCACTTTCTTCTATACTGTTTCCACACATTTTAGGACCACTCCTAGAACAAGTGGTGATTCTGTGCTGTCTTGTGCTGCTGCTGCCTTCCAAGGCATTGCATTTTGCTGGCTACTGAAAGGGCCCATGAGATTCGGTCCACCCCAGAATAATAAAGGTTGTAAGGAACTACTGAAAGTCCTCTGCTCAGATCCACTGCTCCAAGCTGACCAAACTTCCCAGTTACTGGATATTTATCCATTGAATTAAAAATACTGTCATTGTCGGAGAGGTCACTATATGTTGGACAGATGTTCCAGGGCCACATCGCACCCCCTGTCACGTCTGTTCACAGACAGGCAGCTGGCATTAGCTTTGTTGCAGCTTGTGAGTAATGTGGGTCTTAGTGATTAGTAGAGTCTTATCAAACGTTTGAAAAGTATAAGAACCCCATGTAAAACTACATTTGGGGTGCCACTAATTTCCCTGAGACACCTCGTGCACATGAATACATATTTACTCTTCTAATTCTATGATTTGCGTCCCAGCCTCTCTCCTCAGTCAACACGGGTCAGCTGCAGGACACAGGACTCTACTATTCATTAGCTAAAATCTGACTTGTGCAGCTTTTGGTGGTGGATGATTGCTTTGGTGAATTCAGCCGGCCCAGAGTGGCTCATACCAGTATTCCCCTGTTTTGCTGATTAAGGATACAAATTAAATTCGGACACCAGAGTGAAAAGAGTACTGGTCATAAATAAATAATGTTAGAGAGTAATACAGAAAACCTGCAGTAAGAAAAGGCAGAATAATGCACCTAAAGCAACAAATAGGAAAAAAAAGTTAATGCATCAAATCATTACTACACGAGAGAGAGAATAGTGATTAAGGAAGATCCATTCCCACTCGCCCCGTTCCCACCATCCAGCCTCGCAGGTGCGGGGCAGCCCCGGGTGCAGCGAGGGTTTGCTCAGCCTGTCCCGGGAGGGGCAAATCCTACGCGGGGCGTCCGCCCGCAGCTGAGGCACCCAGAGTTGCTGTGAGCAGGTCCGGCCTTATGGACCAAAAATCAGCAAGGCAGAATAACTGGCACCTTTGTTTTGAGCGGAAAATATCTGTTTTCATTCTCCTGTTGGATTCCACCCAAAGCCTGGCCAGGGCTCGGGGAGGGGGGAAACCTAGTTTCTAACAAGGCCAAACACTTGGGTTCTCAGCCTGAACAAGGCTGAGAAAGGAAAGTTGGATACATTCTTTCAGCCTTTCATCCTCACTACTGATTGATTATATTCTGTCTAAGCTGCATCTTTCACTAGTGAGTTTACATATTTTATTAATGACTACATGCTAAGTTAGCAGCTTTGGCTCAGGGCCTGTTGTTCAGGCTTCAGTATTTCAATGCTTTAGCACTTTTTACATCAGCATAAGTGGGTTGCTATAACTCAGTACAATACCTGCTAGCACAATGATTATCAATTATAAAATACAGAGGATTCATCAATAGGTCAACTCTGGCTTGGGCCTGTTGTCCAAGCCTTAGCACTTCATCCCCACAACAAATTCCTCAGCAGAAACCCGGTCACCTCCACATCACTGATCACTTGGGGCAATTGCTGTCAGTAGTAGAGGGAGAACTTTTACCCCAAATAAGAAGTGCCAGGTGCCCTGCCCTGCACTTCTGGCAAAATAGGCCCCTTGGCCTCAACCACTCAGGCAGGCAGCCAGGTGTACCATTTCTCCTAAAGTCACTGCCCTCTCCCTGATCCTGCCATCCACTCACTTTTTTGTCAGATACCATCTGGTGCCTTCCAACATGTAGGTAATGAGGGCCACAAGGAGCAGCTCTTTGCTGCAGCCTTATCAGTAGTGCGGCTGCAGTGCCCGCCCGCCCTATCTCCCCCAAACACCAAAAGAGGCTGTTTTTATAGAAGATGCTGACACTAGGATGCAGCATCCTTTGCCTGTCACCATGAGAAATAAACTGATTAAGGCTGCCCAACCAGCATATAAAAATGTAATCATTACTCTTTTGAGTAATAAGATAGAAAATCCACTTTGTAATGTGATAGAAAAATTACAGCAACTGGGTGACCTTGGAGAGTGGGGCCTGTGAGGGAGTGCAGGAAATCGAGACACTTTAGACAGCCCTAAAGGCAGTGAAAAAACAGGAGTTCTCGTAAAGAAATATTTATGGCTTTGTTAAAAGATGGTATGTCTCATGACAAAAAAAAATCAGTGGTGTTCTGACTGATGAGCTGTGAATGAGCTGTGATGAATATATACAGAGAGAGGGCTGAATAAACCTAGCAAGAGAGTGCAGAGTTCTAAAACTAAGGATGCAGGGACAGCTCAGCCTACGGCACCTCTTCTCGAACCTCAACAGGACCCTTCATCCACTCACAGAGGGCCCTCATGGGTGGATCAATGGTTCGGGGGTGAAAGAGGATTGGGCACTGTTTTCTGACTTGTACCCTTTGCAGGAGTCAAGGGAGGTGAATCAATATTATGGTCCCCACAAACTGTAAATGCCCTGGTTGACAGTGGAGTGAAGGCTTCCTTAATATATATGAATCTCGGGAAATTTAAAGGACAACCTGTAATTATCACAAGTTTGAGAGGAAAACAAATTGAAGCTGTACAAACACAAATAGAAATGAAAACAGGAAACCTCCCAAAATGACTGTATTCAGTCATGATTCTCCCCATTCCTGAATATGTAATAGGTATAGACAGTCTAAAAGGACTAACTTTAAATCTTTCTGATGGTCAATACATTTAAAGCCTTGGTTTTAAAACAAAAAGGGGAGAATTCTCTGGACACACCACATAATCAACTGGAAATGGCTTTATATACTCTTAATTTGTTAAACAGAAGTCATTTTGCTTTGACAACAGCAGGACATCATTTTAGCACCACAACAGACTTTATAATTAAAAAACAGATCTTGTATAAGGATCCCGAAGGAGACCTGACCTGGAGAGGGCCAGTAGATCTGCTGGTATGGGGGTGGGGATATGCTTGTGTTTTGTCACCCACAGGTCCTCGGTGGATATTGGCAAGCCATATCGTGAGCTAGAAGGAGCAACCCTCCAACCTGATGCTACAGACCCCTCAACTGATGATGCAGGAATCAATACACAGGCTACGTTCCCTTAGGAACTTGGCAACTGCAGCTATCACTTGGAGAAGTCTAAAACAACTACAACAGAAGGCAGAAGACATGGTGGCAGCGGTGGGATCCCAATGTACCAGTAGCAATAACAACACACAAGGGACTGGAGGAGTTTGGCTTCCTCCTTGAGACACAGAGAATCAGTCACATCATTTGAATGTTGCCAATATAGCATTGTATGCGGATGCCCCCGCTGTGCGTACGTCCACAGGAGGAGGGGGTGCATGCATGCAGCCACAATAGCACCTGTATTTTAGACCATCTGTGTAACTCATCCGCATATTTTGTTGGCTGCAAAAGAGGCATGAATAAGATGAAATGCTTGTAGGTTCTGTGCCAATTTTCCACCACTGTATACTTCATTGCTATTTAAAACTGTACTCCATCAATTCTAATGGAAACAAAGTATTGGCTGATATCAGATCATCACTGGCAGCTCTCCAGCCACTCCTCCCCAAGACTGTAACACTGCTGGGGGTTGTTGTGGCCGAACTGCAGCACCCGGCATTTGGCCTTATTGAAACTCCTCCAGTTGGCCTCAGCCCATCGCTCCAGCCTGTCCAGGTCTCTCTGCACAGCCTCCATACCCTCGAGCAGATCAACACTCCCACCCAACTTGGTGTCATCTGCAAACTTACTGAGGGTGCACTCCATCCCCTCGTCTAGATCATCAATAAAGATGTTAAACAGGAGTAGCCCCAAAACCCAGCCCTGGGGGACACCACTCGTGACCGGCCACCAACTGCGGATTTAACTCAGTTCTCCACAACTCTTTTGGCCCAGCCATCCAGTCAGTTTTTTACCCACTGAAGCCTGTGCCCATCCAAGCTGCAAATAGTCAGTTTTGCCAGGAGAACGCTGTAGGAAACAGTGTCAAAGGCCTTACTAAAATCAAGGTAGACAACATCCACAGCCTTTCCCTCATCCAATAAACAGGTCGCCCTGTCGTAGAAGGAGATCAGGATTGTCAGGCAGGACCTGCCTTTCATAAACCCATGCTGACTGGGCCTGATCCCCTGGTTGTCCATTATATGACTTGTAATGGCCAATTCCATCCTGTGGATGGAATCCAACAGGAGGATGAAACCAGATGTTTCCACTCAAAGAAAAGTGCCAGCTATTTTGGCTTGCTGATTTGGATATATGAGACTGGACCAGCTTGCTGCGACTTTGGATGCCTCACCTACAGATGGATGCATGACATAGGACTTCCCACTTGCAGGGAAAGGTACTCCAAACCCTCACTGCAACCGGGAGTCCCCAGCAATTGCAGATCTGAATATTAGTACCCCGTTGTGTAGTAATGATTAGGGGCATTTGCCTTATTTAATTATGTATAGTAATGAGTAAGTGTACTATTCTGTATTTTCCTTACTGCTTGTTTTTGTTGTACTTAGTTATATCCTTTAATTATTGGTAGTGAAATCAGCCCACTCTTTTCACTCTGATGTCTGAGTTTAATTGGCATCTTTGAAATTAGTGCATGATGACATCATAAGAGAGTTAGGCGAAAAGTTATCATGGCTCAAACCTTGGCATTAATTTGCAAGTCTGAACCCACAGATGTGGGTTTTAGCAGGCCTGGGATGTTTGAATTGTTTTTCAGGATTTGCCATCCTGCGACACGTGTGACGCTTCCTGTCCACAGTCCATAAGGCTGAACTGAGACTGATTACAATGATCACCATGGAAACAAACCTATAAAACAAAGAAGAGGGAGATGTGAGAATTTAGAACTGGTAGTTAGAAAAACGTAAACTGACTCTGAGGTTAGACGAAAGATTTTGGGAAACTGAGGAGCATTATGTAACACCCTGTTGTGTGAAAAACAGCAGTAAAAACCACCACCTGCAGAGCATGATGAGCATGTAAGCAATAAACAGGAACAACCTGAAGGTCAGTAGGATATAAAAGTAAAAATGAACCAATGTAAACAGGTGGAAATAAATTCAGAGCTTGCATATTGTGCAACGGTGTTTGATCTTGGCAATGCCCCCCCCTTCAAGAAACTGGTGTCAGTTTGTCTTTCTTCTGCATGTCGCCCCAATCCAGCTGGACTGAGACTGACAGCATTCAGTTGCTAAAGGAGTGCACCCCATGGAAAAGGCCCACACTGAAGCAGTTCACGGAGAAGTGCAGCCCATGGGAAGGACCCACACTAGATAAGTTCATGGAGAACTGTCTCCCATGCTGGGACCCCATGCTGGATCAGGGGAAGAAAGTTAGGAAGAAGGAGCAGCATAGACAACGTGTGATGAACTGACCACTACCTTCACTCCATATCCCCCTCTGCTGCTTGGGAGGAGGAGGTAGAGAAATCAGGAGTGAAGTTGGGTCCAGGAAGAAAGAAGGAGTGGGGAGAAGGTGTTTTAAGATTTGTTTTTATTTCCCATGATCCTACTCTGATTTGATTGGCAGTAAATTACTTTTATTTCCCCAGGTGGGGCCTGTTTTTCCTGTGGTCGTAGCTGGTGAATGTCTTTCCTGTCCTTATCTCGACCCACAAATCTTTTGTTATATTTTTGCTCCCCCTGTCCAGTGGAGGAGGGGGAGTGACAGAGTGGCCTGGTGGGCACCTGGCAGCCAGCCAAGATCAACCCACCAGAGCAGCTGTAGTTTCAGGTGTAGGGAAGAGAAGCTGGTGGGGATGGGCTGCTTGGGATGTCTAGTAAGGTCAGGTTCTTAAGTTCTCCTCAAGAACTAACAAGATTGGATCTCTTACTGTTACCTTTTGTCTTCATTGAACTTGTCTATCTTGTAAATAGGAGAAGAATTTCCCATCCATGCAGGCATTTCTGGACGGAGGCAAGACCCAGCATGGTAGGCACAGGGGTGGCCAGTGCGGGTAGATGGAGTCCCATGACTGCAGTGTGGACAATTGCAGGCAGCCCAAAAAGGGACTGTGCCACATAGTTGGCAGGATTCGAACCTACATGGGGAAACCCCAGCAAATTTCTAGTCCATCGCCTTTACCATTCAGCCACAACTACCTGCTACAGCACTCTCTGCCCTGCTGATCACAAGCCCTGTACACTGACACCCGCTTGCTGGGAGTTTCAGGGCAATGTTACAGTTGACTGTTTGCAGCTGGGACCTGCACTGAGCATGACAGATGCGGGAGATATGGACAGTGCAGTCTATCATTATGATTAAGCAATGCCAATTTTATTATGGTGGCACAAGCCTTTTATACTGCAGGTGAAAAATCACAGGATACAATCACATGGTGCAATTCTTTCTGATTGGACAATTAGCCTTGCACATGCTCCTTGACTTCTTTTCTGGTTGGATGAGAACTGCCACATTGACATTATACAAACTTCCTCTCTGCCCAGACCAGCACCCTGAAGTTGTTTAACTTCCTGGGACCTTCCTTATTTTTCCAGGGTCATTCCCTCCTCACATCCTGGCTGAAGCTGAGGCTTTGCCAGCCTTGCTTATATACACGATTGCTCACATGTCCATTTACTTGCAGGGACACCTTGCGAATCCCCACAGACAGACATCCGATATAAGGCTTCCAGGAGCCCTGAGAGGTACAGCCACAGGGGTTACAAAGGTAAGAAGGGAAGCAGCTGGTGGAGACAACCACAGACAATGAGAGTTGGTGGGCTATAAGAAGGGTAAGAACACTGCAGGGAAGACGGTGACCTCCTGAGGCAGCACCTCCAGCCTCACGGAGATGCAGGGTGGGGTCAACCCTTGATCAAAGACCACGACTGATGGGCACGTTCTTGGTGTTTAGGGGGGGAAGGTTTGCCAAAGTGGGAGAGATCTATGGAAAGAACAAGGTAGAGCCTGGCTGAGGAAAAGTGTGGAGGGGCAAAGTGAGAATAAATGGGAGGTGTGGATGACTTGGAGGGAGACGGGAGACAGCTTGTGTTGGTGGAATAGGTT
>ML997877.1:3035-79797 GCA_010365825.1 Otus sunia | reverse complement strand
TCGCCCCCCCCTCGCCCCCCGGCCTCCCGCTGTTCCTCTGGCGGCAAAGGCCCTGGGGAAGCCGGGGAGGGAGAGAGGAGGCTGCTGTGTCGTGCTCTTGGGTGTCGTTGGGGGCCCCGTGGAGGTAAACGGTCCCGGGGGCGGGGGGGCTGTTATCGTTGCTCTGCAAAGCGACTGCTTCACTCTCGCTGCCCGGAGTTACCGAGGGGCCCCCGAAAGGTGCTGGCGTGTTGTGCCCGTCGCCTCCGGGCGCTCAGGCTCGTCCAGTGAATCTGCTGCTGCTGAAAGCAGCCCCGCACCCCGCCCCGGAGCTGCAGCAAATGTCCTTACTGTTTCTACGAGTCTGCTCAGGATGGAACAGCATGAACACCGGCTACGCTGTCTCCTTGCAGGTACCGAGAAGACTTGCAAAATCCCCGTCCCTCTCAGAATGCCTGGGGGTGACTATGAGGAACTTTTCGATTGCTATGAATTACGTGAAACAATTGGGACAGGTAGGATTAATCTGGGAAGGTGAACAGATGTGTGCGATCTGTCTAAGGCTTTAGTATTTACCTGAGTGCGGATCAACTGTCGCTGCAGGTCATGTTTCAAGTGTGTGTTTTGGGTGGCAGAACTCTGAAAATGTCACTGGAAGCGGGTAGCAGTGATCACTTCTAACTCTAATGAAGACACTGCACACTCTGCATGCTACATACTCCAGTGTAACCGTGAGATTATAGGCAAAAAAGTACATCATCACGCTGAGCTTTAAACATTTAAACGTGGTGTTGTTTTTTTTTTTAAATTCTAGGTGGGTTTGGGAAGGTAAAACTTGCACGACATCTCCTCACTGGTGAAAAAGTTGCAATAAAAATCATGGACAAGCTGGCTCTAGGGGTAAGCCAAAAGATACTTAAAAGGTGGTGGCATGTTCTGCTGTTCTTGTGGAGCTCTCACGATCAGAGGTGTGTGCTGCGCTGGAATGCTGCCTGCTGACTGTTAAGGGATGCTGTAGACTTGAAAAAACTTTAACAGAAGACCACAAATCTTGTGCCCTGTTGTGGAGAGGGCAGCATTCCCTGGTGGTAAAATCCAGGAAGTTGAAGGTTATTACAGTTATTCCAACAGAATGCTGTTGAGAATACTAGCTATTTCACATCTGCCCCTTCGGGTTTTGCTGATCAATGTGCCAAAAATTGTAGGGGAGCGATGGCAGAGCTTGTTGCTGGGTGGAATTTGAGCAGTTGAACTGTACGCTGCCATACACGTGCTGTGAAATATTGTGTTGCACGACAGTCTGTGGTGTACAGGCTGCCAAAGTAGTCAGCAATTTCACAGCTTTCTGTTGTGGTCTCTTAGGATGACTTGCATCGTGTTAAAATAGAAATTGATGCCGTGAAGAACCTCAGTCACCAGCACATTTGCCGGTTGTATCACGTGATAGAGACATCCACGAAAATATTCATGGTCTTAGAGGTAAGAAATGGTGTTCCTGCCATTGCAAAAGTTCCTGGGTTTAGCTGTAGTGGTAGATAAAAGTTGAAATGAAGCAATTCTTAAAAAGTTATCTCAATGATGAGCATGTTCAAGATGCTTTAGTTTAAATATGAGGCGGGTGATATGCTCTAGCTTGTAAAAGCTGCTCTTCGCTGTTTACAGTAAGTGAAGTAACAATATTTCCTACCTTGTGTTTCAGCTAGTTTAAAATAACATAAGCAGGACACGTGGGACCCTGGAACTCCCACGTGGTTGTCACATCCTGGGGTATTTGTACCCCCTGTGACGTTCGTGTGCTGAAGCACCGGCCTGGGGGGCACTGGGGCAGTGCTGTGCTAGAGCAGAGGGAATGGAGGAGTGTCTTACAGTTGTCCAGTGCTCTCATTGTTCTTCAGACTTCATTATTCCAAATGTATTCCCTTTTTCCTGTCTTTGTGCAGTACTGTCCTGGAGGAGAGCTCTTCGATTACATCATTTCTAAGGACCGCCTTTCAGAAGAGGAGGCTCGCGTGTTTTTTCGGCAGATTGTGTCAGCGATTGCTTACATCCACAGCCAGGGGTATGCCCACAGGGACCTCAAACCGGTAAGCCTGAGTACTACTCAGATTTGCATAAATAATAACAAACACCCACTTTTATTTCCCCGTTAGGAGCAGGGGTAAGCGATGCCTTCTCCATTCTCTTGTGCTTAGAGTTCTTTCCACGGTCTGAAAGAGCATTATTTCTACTTGCTGTGGCGTTCTCAGCTGGGCTGGACGTGGTTATACCCGAGGAAGGAGCTTCCTCTGAAAGAAGAACAACACGCTCCAGCTGGGAGTGGAGCAAAGATATGGAGCTGACTTTGAATGTTGCGTAGACATTTTTGTCATCCCCTTTACTCCACTTTGTACCTGGAAGGGTCTTTATGGTGCCGCTCTGTTGCGCAAAGCATTCTGTTTTCATGCCCAAAGGAAAAAGCGACACCAACAGCTTAAACAAGTGGTGGCCAGACAAGGAATGCAAGGGGAGATGTGTGCTACTGGACCCGTCCTGTGGCTCTGCTGTCATAGGTTTAGGAAACGAAAGACTTGAGTCCATTTCTCCCTGAAGGGGTTAGAAATTTGCATTTTTGGAGATGCTGACATCTCTGAAAAAAGCAAATTCTTAGTGCGCAAGCATTTTCCTAGACAGCTCGTGAAATCTTTGTCTCTGAAGAACTTCTCCCCAGACGAAGCGATGTATGTACCTTTTGGAAGGAGTTGGCTTGTAGCTGGAGAGCTGACGGATTCATAGGTGGGAAGTGACTTCCAGAGGTTTCTGCTCGAGCCTCTTGCTCAAAGCAGTGTCAGACCAAGCTTCTTGGGGCTTTATCCACCTGCATTTTCAACCTCCCCTGAGGATGAGGCACTGCAATCCCTCTGGGCAGCCTGTTCAGCTCTTCACTGTCCTGATGAGGAGAAAGGCTTTTCCTTATCTCCAGTCTGAAGGTCTCCTGATGCCTGTTGTCTGTCACCACCCCACCATGCACTAGCTCTGTCTTCATGCCCTCCTTGTAGGTATTAAAAGGCTGCCATGAGTTCTCCACTAAAGCTTTCTTGCCTGCAGGCTGAACAAATGTCTTTCCCTCAACCTCTCCCCCCTGAGCAGACTGAGCTTAATTTTTTTGACTTTCCTGTGCTGGGGGGCAGGAACTGGACACACTATTCTAGCTGTGCTGAACAGAGGACTAGAGTAACTTCCCCCAATCTACTATCTCTGCTGCTTTTAATAGTCTGTGACGTTGCTGCTGCCTTCTCTGCCAGAGCAGGCTCTGCCTCATGTTCAGCGTGCTCTCCATCACCCACCGCCCCCAGGCCTTTTCAGCAGGTAGGAAGTATTATTCCCCATCTGGAATTTAGGATAAATTCATTAACAACTGATCTGATTAGATAAATTATAGCTGATGATGACAAGAAGAAATAAGATGAAACAAAATGTGGCTCTCTGGATCCTTAGGTTATAGAAGTGTTCATTAGTGCTTTCTCTTTTTCCAGGAAAATCTACTGATTGATGAGGAACATAATTTGAAACTGATAGACTTTGGGCTCTGTGCAAAGCCAAAGGTAAGAGGACCAGTTACTTTCACAGAATAGGGTTCAATAGGTTACTGCAGGCACATTAAAAAAAAAAAAGCATGTTTGACTTCAGAGTGCAATGCAGACACTTGCCCAAAGACCCTAAATTCAAGTTGTTTGCATAGTTCTCATCCATCACTAAGTACTTGGTAGGGCCTTAACTGTGTGAGAGGGCAGTTAACTGCATGTTATGACCAGACTTAGATTGTTTTCTCCTCTTACACTTTATCTTTTATCATAATCCAAGGCAGAGATCATCTACATGTAGCACCTGCTGTCACATATAAAGGTCTGTAATTTAAAGCTTATGTTGGTGGCATTTTTCCCTGATAAGTTTCAATGGTGTATGACTTTTTTCAAAACATTTGTGTGTATGTGGAGACAGTGGATGAAATCAAATAGTTTATTCCACTGACAAATCCTCTGGTTCCATGTGCTTGTACTGTTTCCTGAGTTTAAAATTGATTTCTAGGAGCCCTTTCTATTTGTCAGTTTAACATGGGAGGGGGGTGCTGTTAAGAAACCATTTAATGAGAAGAAGGTCTTACTGATCCAAAGACTTGTCCTCAGATTATTTTACTTGACTCAAATTGGAGCTTCTTGCAGGCAGCCAAGACTGTTAGACCATCATCTTGGTGGTATAATGTCATCTAATTCTGGTCTGCTTAGAACAAAGCCCAAGCAGAGTAAGAACATGGTTTTAATAAGAAATATTCTTAGTGATTCTTCATGAAATTATTGTGTTGAATATTGGTATAAATAACCAGCTAGCCACATGCCCAGAAGCTCTTGGATCACTTCCTCCCATCTCTCTTCACAGTTGAAGGGAATTGTTCTCATCAGAGCATGAGTGGCAGGAAAGTCTGCCAGGATAATAGATGGATGAGCAGCTTGGGACCTGAATGCTTATAGGATGTTCACGGTCTCGGGCAATTTTTGCCTAGTGAAGCCATATATTACACCAAAGCAAAATACAAGGTGAATGTAGATGCACAGCAGAGGAAAATGAAGGCTCTGAGGCCTCTAATAGGCCATTGCTAGGAGAATTAAGCTCTGTTAAAGCCAATGCTTCTGTGTGATGGGTTTTCTGTGTTATTCCAGGGTGGCCTTGATAACCAACTGAGCACGTGTTGCGGAAGCCCAGCTTATGCAGCACCAGAGCTGATTCAGGGCAAAGCATATATTGGCTCAGAGGTACGTCACATGCTTCTGGGTTAGGGTTTTTTTTTTCCCCACTGTGTATTTAAAGGTGGTGAGGCTCAGATACCCTCATTTGGTTTATTTCAAGCGGTGATTTGTTAACTATCCAACTCTTGCTGCAGATTTCTGTGCAGTCTCAGTATCCTGTGTGCTTTACCAGGCCTGTCTTTAGCTTGGAATTTGTGTATGAAAACTTGCTCTCTTTGTCCTGTGCAGCGTAGTAAAATTTGAGAGGAGACAAAGTGGAGTTTATCCAGCTCTGATTCCATGTCCAGAAAATGCACCCAAACTGCTGAAATTGCAATCCCCTCAAACTTCTTAAATTGCTGTGCTGTGGAGTCAATCTTTTTCCCTTTTACATACCTTTGCACCCCTGTCCTTGGCCGCTAACTCCTGCTTTATTTTTTTTATTTGGGTGCTTTGTTTTCCATGAAGTCCAGTACTTTTTAAGCCTCATTTTTCCTTATGGTCTAAGTGGGAGTTACAGCATGAAGCAGTACAAGGCACGTGGGGGCCTTCTCATGCCTATAGAGAGGAGAAGCAGTGGGGCTTTAAAGTTGATTGTAACTGTGCTGGCAGCTGTTGTAATCATTAATATGTTACTGTACAAAATCCCTTGCGATGAGTTTGATTTCATTTTTGCCAGTGAAATCCTTGTAGATTGAAGGTAATGCAGCAATTTGGTGACCCAAGGAGAGGATATTGGTTTTACCAGTGCTCTAGCTTGAGTGAATTGAAAATTGAATTTGTGTTGTGTGCTTTCACTTGGAATATGAGAGTTCTGTCAAGAATTAAGGATCCTACTCTTCATGAGTTGTAAGTGGGCTTTGCTGAAGGGGGACAATATTACCTGTCTCTAAAGTAGAGTTTTAGATAGATCGGGTTCGTGAACTTCCACTCCTATTTTTCAGGCAGATATTTGGAGCATGGGAGTGCTGCTGTACGCTCTGCTGTGTGGCTTTCTCCCCTTTGATGATGAGAACATCATGGCTCTCTACAGGAAGATAACGGTGGGTACTGATGGTGCTAGAACACCCTGGGAGCAGGCGTTGCCAAGCATTACGAGGCCTTTGCTTCTCTGGTGGCAGAACCTGTTGAGCTGTGCCTAGCGTAAAAAGACATATCTGCTTAATCTTGTTACACTTTGCTACTTTTTCTATCAATACTTTGTGGATTGTTTCCATCTCCGATTTGCCTTCGCAGTACTCTGGCTTGGTCCTGTAATACAACAGGAACTTGAGGTTCAGGAGAAGTGTTTTCTTGCTGGTGGGCTGGATTTTTGTATCCGAGTCTTTATCTGGCTTCTCCCTGTATTGCATGGAATAGAATCGCAAATACATCATTTGATTTAACAAAAATAATGTTCTTAAATGTCAGCTATTCTCATGTCTAGGAAACGCAGGATTCTGCATCTGCTGTTATACTTTCCTCCTCCAAAATGAGGAGGAAATGTCAGACACAATCAACAGAACAAGCTGAATACAGAGCGATAGAACTCAGTAGCTGGTTCTGTTTCACTGTAAACCCCTCCTGATGCAGCTAAACATACACACACCTCTACCAACCACTTCTAAGCTGCCATAAAACTTATGCTGGTAAAGCTTCCAGTGAGTGAGTGGGGTGAGGAGTAGCTGTGTTGGATAAGGGCTTTGGTTCCTCTACATCTTTCTCCTCTCACCCAGAGTCTGATATGTCTAAAAAAAAAAAANAAAAAAAAAAAAAAAACAAAAAAAAACAAAAAACCACAGAAACTCTTGAGAGCGTACAAGGACTATGGTAGGAGGCAGCTGACAGGGAGTGTTTTTGGGGTGCATAACAATCAGAGCTGATGCAAAGGATAGGAGGAGTTCATCAAACAACTTGGCTTTCTAGTCTGGAATTGGAGTGGACTTGAGAGTCTTGACAGGAGATCTGTAGGAAGCTCAATGTGAGTTGTTAAAAAGAACTTTTTTTAAAAAAAAAGGAAACAATGGCTAACTGATCCAGAGAGATTGTGTAAAGGTGCTGATATTCAGAATAATAGCCACCCCTAAGGTTAATATACATTCAGAACTGGTCCATTTGTAAGCATACTTTTGTAGGACGACAAAATCCTTTGTGCTGGTCATTAGGCCAAGATGCAGAGGCTGGTAGATGATCTGGCTTAAGGTATTAATTCTCTTGTCAATAGTTGAAACATGAGCAGAGAACTTAGATGTGGAACGGAGATCTTAAGATCATCAGAGGTGACTTCTGCATATAGCTGTCTAACGTGCACAGGAAGCAGGAGATGAGATGCTTGGCAGAAGGTTGGTCAGTGGAGCTTGTGTAAGTGAACCCAGATGACCAAGTTTTAAAACCTAGTCTGGGTGCAGTCAAAAACTGATAATGTCTCGGGTGTTAAGAGGCAGGCTTGCCATTTCCACTCTGAATTTGTTTTAGTTTTATGTGGTTGTGACGTGGAAATTGCTTGAAATGAGGACACTTATGCACTATTGTGGAATTTAATTTCACACATTATAGATCCTGAAATTTATTGTAATCCCAACTCAGAACTACTGTTCCAAGTCAATGTAATGATCTGCTGCTTGAATCTAATTAGGATCATGTGACTTACATGCAATGTTTCTTTCCCTGGAATGGTCCACATCTCTTCATTTGGGAATACTTGAATAAGCCTTTACCTTTTGAAAGGAAAATCAAGCATGTGACTTCTGTAAAAACAAAAACAAACAAACAAAAAAAAAACCCACCAAAACAAACCCCCAAAATAACAACAACAAAAAAATGTAAACAAAAAATCCCAAATTATTTCTGGTGTGGTCTTACGTGTCTGGTAGCTATTGCAAGCTATTTACCTTCCAGCATTGCTCTTGGTCAAGTAGATGCTAATTTTGTTTTTCCTTGTCTCATGTTCTGTAGCAATATATTAAAAACAAAATGCAGACAACATGTGTTACTTGACTTGGCCTAGTTTTGTAGTTAAGCTGTGCTGTGAAACAGCCTGCAAACTGTAAATAGCTCGTTAGCAGTGTCTGTAAAGTCGTAACTGAAGTAATTTAACCCGTGATGTCAAAGCAATACGTACTCTGCTTAGGAAGGTTTGTTGCATATGATACCAATCGTTTTGTTATGGAGGCATTTCTCTGTAGAATTGGTACTTATGTTACTTCACGATGGGTGTTTACTGATTTCTATGTATTTTTTCTCCGTTTTCATTGAGAAGTAAATGATCCTTAATGGTGAATTCGGTTTGTTTTTTAGCTACTGTTGTACCTCAAATCTGAAAGCCACTTTCAATTTTCTTCTAATCAAGAATTAAAGAAGTAAATTTGATTGAGACTTACCTATTAGATCTGTAACCTTTTTCCTGTCTGCAGTATGAGTAGAGATCAAAACTCTAGCATTAGTTGTAACCTATTCAAAAAAAGAATAGCTAAATGTTGAGAATGGGTTATTTTTAGTGTCTGAAAAGTAGTGGTTTCAATGAATATTCACATTTCAAAGTGCTACTATCAGTCATTCATGCTCCAACGTGTTTACACTTCTAAAATTTCTGTATCAAGTTGATGTGATGAAACAAAGCAGTAGAGAAGGAGCAGGTTAGCTGTGAAAGTGGGCTGAGATGGAAACGTCACATGGGCCAAGGGGATGGAAACTGCAGCTGGTAGTGTAGCTGTAAGAATGACTTTAAATATAACAGCAGAACTAAACCCAGTTGTGTTTGTAAGGAAAATGCTAAGTTTGCATGTGTCTGTTCTTCCTTTGTCACCGAGTACAGATGTCACTATCATCCAAGTAATTTAGCAGTTCCTCTCGAGCTAGCTGTTCAACGTTCATTCTAAATCCTCTTCTTTTCTGCAGAAAGGAAAATACAGCATTCCAAAGTGGCTCTCTCCTAGCAGTACGCTACTACTTAACCAAATGCTGCAGGTAAAGGTATTGCTTCTGTTCAATAGGTCTGTGAAGTGCTACAGCATAGGTCAAAACACAACCTCGATGAAATACTTAAAAAGCCAAGAAGTTTAATTCTTACAAATTTTTGAAGAAAATATTAATATTGCCTTCTGGTGAAAATTCTCTGAGTGTTTGGGTATAGAAATAATTAAGCAAAGCTTAAATGATTAAACAAAGTCTTTGAGCAGCCTGTGTGGTGGTTCTTAATTGTGCTATATAAATAGGAGCTTTTATATAAATGAAGCTAAACATACAGAATATGCATTTGGGCTACATCTAACCAACACTAAATATTGCTGGAACTCTCACTGTAACTGTAGGTTCTATAACTGCTCTTCACAGCTCACGTGTTTGACCTTCCTTTTGGTGAAGCTGTGAAACAGTATTGGTTTCCATTTGAGCTTCTGACCACCCTAGAATTCTCAGTAGAAGACAAGCAGTTTATCCAGTTCTTCCCGATGGTTTAAGTATCAGCTTCATTTTTATTGCCCACTAGGTGGACCCAAAGAAGCGGATTACAGTTAAACATCTCTTGAGTCACCCTTGGCTCATGCAAGGTTATTCTGATGCTGTTCAGTGGCAAAGTAAATGCCCAGTAAGTACACTTGTCAGATGAATACTAATGCATTTAGTATGATCTCTCTGGCTGACTACCATCCTCACAGTACGGGGGTGTGAAGACACTTCTCCCGAGATGAACTTTGAGATGGTCATGGTTCCTTTTGGTTCTTCTTGCTCTCAATGTTATTACTTTCTCTCGATTTCTCTTGAGGAGGAATTTCAAAGGTGTTTTCTCCGTGTTCTGCAGCTGATGCTTAGTTTGCAAAATAGCAGACTTCTCATTAAAATGTGAAATATTTCTCCATATGAATGACCAGTTGATCCTCCAGGCTGCTTGGTCAATACTTTATTAAAGGTGCCAAGTGCAAGTGTTCTGGAGAGCATGTTAGACATGGTTATGGCTTATCTTGTATCTAGTCCTCACCGAAAACTGATACTTGGAATAAAACTGACCCCACTGAAAGTATGTTTGTCCTGTCGCTATCTTGTTTTGCTTGTGTGAGAGGCTAAGGTAGTAGGAGAGGGGAAAAAAAATAAAATCAAGCTGTCAGTCCTGAGCAGGCTTGCAGCCAGTGCTTCCCGTTGGCCAGTGGGTGCCACTGTTTTGCTAGATAACGCACAGATTTACTGTGCTTGCAGCACCTGTTCTAAGTGGCTCCAGAAAAGATGTGCATTTCTGATAGCTTTGAATATTTATGGGGAGATGAAAGTGTACCTTCCATTCTAGTAAAAATCTCATCTGCTGTCAGGCTTTCTTATTTGAATTCACGACCTCTCGCCAAGGAGGGGCCAGGCTGTGAAGTTGTTGGAGTTGCATGACTTTTTCAGTCTGTTCCCTGCAATATTTAGCCATGATGCTAACTATTTAAAATACAAGGTCTAAAATCGTGGTTGATCATTGACTCAGCCCACTGGGTTTCACGACTGTCACAGTCAGATATGGTTTATGAGACAACTCGAAAGCCTCATGCTTCAATATCTGTCATGTTCTTGCAGCTGGGACACCTCGATGAAGACTGCATAACAGAGCTTTCTGCATTTCATAAACAGAGCAGGGAGAGTATATTGGAACTAATATCAGAGGTAAGAAGTATCAGTAATTTACAGTAATTATTTACTGTATTACTGTGTTTAATCTTACTGTATTAACAGACTAATGCTCACTTGTTCTCCAGCATGAAATTATTAATACCTTTCAGATTTAAGGAGCCCCTTCAGAACTCCAAAATCTAGCTGTAACTTATAACTACTGTTCTGAAGTTCAAATTTAATTTTCTCCTTTTCCTTCTTTGATTGTGCTTGTGATGTTCCCTAAACCTTACTGTTATTTCCCACCATGGTAGAATCTTTCCAAATGTCTTCAACTCACAGCAGACTTAACAGAAATTTATAGTTGAACAACAGATGCCATCTGCTGGGTTGACTCTTTGCTTTCAAATGATTCAATAAGTAAGAAGAAGAGTAAGAGGAAAATATCAGAGCATCTCCCAAACAGACTATAAAGTACACTTTTTGCAATTACTAGTCACTTTTTTAAAAAGTGACTACATTTAGTCACTTTTGAATACAAAGAGCAAAAGTTGAACTGACTACTTCTAGAATTGTACAAATGTTAGCAATGACAATGCAAGATGTAGAGGAGACTTAAAACATGATGTGTACTCCAGCTTTAACCTGAACCTGAAAATTCTCCCTTCAAATTGAATTTTTTGCTTCTTTGTACATGGTAGCAGTGACAGTTCTTTGCTTTGGAAAAACTGTTAGGTTTTTCACATAACTTCAGTGGAAACAGACTTTTAAAATGTGTGTGATACCCAAGATGGATTTGTGGAGTTAATGCTCCTTGTTCTTCAGTTACAGGAAATAATCTGAATAATCTGTCTACACAGGGGAAAAGTCCTTCCAAATAGGTTTATGGCATTTGCATACTCCTTTAGTGGAGAGCTTCTAATCCCTTATAACTAGTTCAGACTAATTGTACTATGCTGCAAACCTGTCAAGCATTGTACCCATGTTCCTCACACAAGGAGAATTGCTGAAAATCATGCAAAAAAATTGGTGCTGCTTGTGGGGGAAGAAGCGGGGAACTTCCAAAAACATTGAGACTCTGGTTAAAGTATCAACCAAACTGAATTAATAGCTTTGCCAGTCACTTCAGTAGGTAGATTCTGGCCCCTGTGTTCGTGTTCACACTCGTGAGTGTACTACAAACTAACTTGGAAAGAGCAACCACCATAGTCTGTTTCTTGATCTCAAATACATAATGTGAAGTCTGGAATTACACTTGGGTGACTAGGGGTGCACATCAGGTAGAAAAACTTGCAGAAACACAGAAATTTTCAGAAGGCTGAGCTTGCTTTGGCTTACAATGTTTCCAAAGAGGAGACTAAAATACTCTTTTTTTTTCTTCATTTCCTAGTGGAAATATGACCAAATGTCAGCAACATATCTCTTGCTTCAATCCAGGAAGGCTCGTGGCAAGTGTGTTCGCTTAAGGGTTCCAGGTCTAGCAGGACATGCCAGTACAAAGCAACCAGCAGGCCTCAAGGTAGGTTTTTGAATCCAGCAGGACAACATACTGATTAAAATGCTGCTCTGCGTTAACAAAGCTCTGCCTGGGAACACAGACTGGTGCCCTGAACATCAGTAAGACAGCACATGTGCAGTCAGCCAAAGTCTTCATCATTAAACAGTTCAGTCTCCTCGTGAACACGTTTTAGCAAGCCGGGCTGCTTCTGTGAATTGATGTTACTGGAATAACTGTCTGGGAGGACATGGTGCACCATGAGCACTGCACAGAATCTCCCCTTGGCTGCTCACAGAAATGGGCTAAAATTTAAAATTGCCCATTGTCTGGCCTGTGATCATTCCAGGTTTTCCTCTGTGTGGTGCCTGACTCCCTGCACTCTTTCGGGGTGCCCCTGAACACTTTTGTACCTCACAAGTTACATGTAACATTTTAGGCCCTTGAATGACTCGAGCGTGTCCAGAGAAGGGCAACGGAGCTGGTGCAGGGTCTGGAGCCCAGGTCTGATGGGGAGCGGCTGAGGGAACTGGGGGGGTTTAGTCTGGAGAAGAGGAGGCTGAGGGGAGACCTCCTGGCCCTCTGCAACTCCCTGACAGGAGGGTGCAGAGAGGGGGGAGGAGTCTCTTGAGCCAAGGAGCCAGCGCCAGGCCAAGAGGGAATGGCCTCAAGCTGCGCCAGGGCAGGGTCAGACTGGCTCTGAGGAAGGATTTCTTTGCAGAAGGGGCTGTTGGGCGTTGGAATGGGCTGCCCAGGGCAGGGGGGGAGTCCCCATCCCTGGAGGGGTTGAAGAGTCGGGCTGACCCAGCGCTGAGGGATCTGGTGGAGTTGGGAATGGTCAGGGTGAGGTTCATGGTTGGACTGGAGGAGCTTCAAGGGCTTTTCCAACCCAGATGATTCTGGGATTCTGTGACATGGCTTAGTAAGGAAAGTCTTCTGAAATACTGTCAGGTCATCTTGGCAGCCTGGTTTGAGGGGACATGGACACTGCATCAGAGACACACATTACTTCCTCATCTCTTTCCTTTTAGAACACAATCCCAGAGATGTTTCTGTGTATTTTGAATAAAGGTAACACGTTGCTGATGTTTTTCTGATTAATTGGATTCTCAAGTGGTTTTGCATATCTTATGGTGATTTCTGTTCCTGTGGTTTGATAGCAAAGTGCAAATAGGGCAGTTCTGAACTTGTCTGAAGTTGCCAAACTGCAATACCATATCTAACATACGGTGATGTCAGTGATATGAGTCTGTGTTTGACAAACTCAAAAGCATTCAGGAAAATTTCAGACTTCCTATTAGCCATTCCCCCTCAAACTGCAGATATCCATGTAAAATTGCTAACTAGCTATGTGCATGTGCTATTCTCTGCACAGAGACAAGCACTTAGAATAAATACTTCCTTGTGCATCTGATTCAGCTGCATGTAAATAATTTCAGTTCATTCATACAGCTACTTTAAACGCAGGTGTGAATTCCAAGATTACCAGTGCTGCATAACAGATTATGAATCATAAGTGTAGCTGAATGTGATTTCCATGGTCATGGTGGGTCAGTCTTCTACGCTCAGATGACTTTAAGGTGAAGGTTCTGTGAGTTTAGTAGCTCTGGGTCTGTGGAGTTTCTTCATCTCTGGTGGTGTCCTGGGTAAATTGATCTGGCTGATACTACTCTTTAACACATTACGCCTTCACAGGTGACTGAAAATCATGTCTACACAACACAACAATCCATTAGTCCTTCTACAGTGCTCAGGACACATTTAAGTTACCTGCATGTAGACACTGAGTGAATATCAACTGAATTTGCTGCAACAGTGAACTAGCAAAGTTGTCTAGACAGAGCTGGTCTAATGTGAAGAGACCCAAGCAAACAGAACCTTTAACTCGGCCAGTTTCTGAATTTGGTGGCACAAGCTTGTACATAATACTGCCTTGCTTCAAGCAGCTTAAGGATATTCCACAAAATTCAGCATGGCATGAACTTCTGGAATGTGGTAGCCAAGGAATCCTGTTCATGCATTCATACTGGAATGTGCCTTCAGCTGCAGTATCGGGCTGTTGGCTTCTGGCCGTAGCCAGCAGCCCTCTGGTGAGCGTGTTAGTAAGGCAGCCTAGTGGGTCTGGTGATGTA
Organism: Otus sunia; assembly: GCA_010365825.1. Lineage (NCBI taxonomy): Eukaryota > Metazoa > Chordata > Aves > Strigiformes > Strigidae > Otus > Otus sunia. The sequence continues at coordinate 65,872 of ML997877.1, read as the reverse complement.
CCAGCAACCTCCATTTCTGTTCCAGTAGTAATGAGAGATCTGATCATTGAAATATCCTTGGTCACAGGCCAAGAGAAGCTTACCTGCCAGCAGAACACAGCTTCCTAAAACGGCATCCATTCCAGCTGAGGACTGATAACAAAATGGCTGTATGCAGTTTCACTGAAGTGGTGTGGAACAAGTCCTTGGGAGGGGTTTCCTGAAAATGACAAAAGGTGTTAGAAACTCAGGATGCTGTGATATACACCTCACTGTGTGTGGTGTGAGCCACGAAGGTTAGCAGTCTTGGCTGAAGTTATGGATCTTGTGACTTAATAAATGACAACTTTCTCGGGCTAGCAGTTAGATGAAGGGTTCTGAGCACTAGTTCAAGTGCTGTTACGGATTCCACAACCACGTGTGTTGGACGTAACGTGTTTACCTTTATCCAGCCCCCTTTCAGACTTTACTGCATTGTTTTCTTGGTTCTTTCCAGCTTATTGTTTGGCTTTTGGTAAAAAGAGATTGTACTCCAAGTCTTGAAATCAAAGGCAGTCATTTTTCTGTAAGTTGCTTCTCTTTTTGACACAGGTCATGAAAGATGACTTGGTAATGGTGCTTTGAGAATAATTTCACATCCGCTTTGGAAACAAATGACAAATCCACAATGAGGATATTAAAGTCATATTATAAAACTTAGGTCACCAGCATGGGAACTTCCATTAGCTGTTAACCATAATTAGCAACATAGAATTAAATAAGATCTAGATTTTAATGACACTTTTCTGACTAAATCTTCCTTTTAATCGTGCTGTGGAATCCCAACTGAATCTTTCTTTTCAGTCTGAAAAAACTATGAAGCATGAAGATGTGCCAGACTGCAGTAAAGTGCCACATACATCTGGATCTGTGGAATTTTCTGATGCAGCTTCACTCTTTGAAGAATCTCCATTAGAAGATTTTGTTCTAAATACTCACGGAACAAAGGTGTTTGAAAAATATAGTTCCTTAAAAAAAAAAAGCTATTCTTAATCCAAAAAATCTTATTCTCATTTTGCATAAAACTTGTTCCATATTTAAATGTTTGGTGGATCCTGGCTTAGAGGATTTACAATCTGACTAAAGAAATGTTTTAAATGTATAGCTGAATATAAATTGTGGCTTCCTCTAGCTGTAGGTCATGATTCATTTGATGAGAACTTGAGCTTTGACATTTGATTTGCATAAAAACAGCATCTAGGGAATGGGTAAATGAGGCAATGAGGATTCTAAAACTGACGGGAAAACAATACGGTACAGCAGACAAGATCTCAGAGCTAGGCTAGGGCTGGACAAGTCTTTGAAGAAGTTCAGCCTGTCTGTATTGGACAAGAAAATCCAGTGAAGCAATTAAAATGATACAATTAAACCAAATGAAAAATCTTAGCTGCATTTAGGTGAGCTGGTGAGGAGTAGTCTTAAGTGTACAAGCTGAAGAATTTAGAAGAGCAGATAAAGGAATGGCAAATGGCTTGAGATGTTCATTAGCAAGTTATGGAGGGAATTTGAAGTATTGAAGAGTTTTTTTAACTATTTAGTTCAATAAGCAAGCATTGTATGGTATTTCTTAACCTGCTTCAATTCTAGAATTTCCTTGTCTGTAACATTCCTGAATGTGATCAGAATACAGCAAAGGATGTCTCTTTTTTCTGTTACATCTCTCGTAGCATTCAAGGCGTGATGCTCCACTGGATGATACAGAATTCACACTGTCAACTCCAGTGACAAGAAAAGTGGCATCAAAGAAGCATGAAAACAAAGAGAATGTTGATACAGCGTCAGCTTTAGGAAATGAAATGCCCTTTGCGCTTCCCACTCCGAAGACTCCTTTTGTGAGGAGTCAGGTGGAGAGTGAAGAACAAACCAAACCGTCTCAGGCACCTGCCTCCAGAGGTACAGTGGATGTGGCTAACGAGAACCTAGCGCCTGTACGTTGCTTAGGAATTATTGTAAATCCAAATATGAACACAATACGTAACTCTCTTTGCCGTGTTCCTCACCTTGGTGGTTCTGGTACCTCTGGTAAGGTGCTGCAAGAAGTTTAAGCGTAGCTCAGGGCATGTCACTTGTCTGTTAGTCACAGAAGTTGTTGCTGCCTCCAGGATCACACAGGCACGCCTCCGGGCACACTCCCACATGCAGACAAGTTCTAGTGTTCCTAAAACTTGCATCTGGTTCCACTTTCCCATGAAGGCTGACAACAAGATTTCCTCAACCTGTTTTTTAGTTGTAACTACCTTGAGCGAAAGTAAAGGTTTACTTTTAGTCAAGTCTTTAGTCAAGCTTTTATTGCTTCTAAGAGAAATCTAACTTTTGGATCTCTCATGGTAGTGTATCAGAGTCTTCACAGTAACAGTCCGGTGTGGCAGTGAAAATACTTCTGTTACCAATGTGTCGATCTTACAGTTATGTGATAGACCACAGAAATCTGTCCAAACTACGTCAGCTTTTCTGAGTTACCAGAAATGTCTGTCCTCAGCCTGTCTAGTCTGTTCTGATGAAAGATGATGGCTCCTGTATGTACATTATCACTCCCTTCAACTGTTAACATAACAGTTTTGGTGTTGATACCGTACATGCTCACTCTGTCCTTCAAATGCCGAGGACTCCTTACGACAGAAAACTTTTCTGTTCAGATGCTAAGGGACGTTGTTCAGAAACAGCCTGTGCAGGTGGATTCAAGTTATAAGGGGCCTTGAACACGCTGCTGTGCACTGACATCCTCAGTAAAGGGCTTAAGTGCACTACAAAGACTAGAAATTGTTTATATGTTTGATTTTTGTCTTGAGATTGATGCTGTAACTTGTGAAGTTTGACGTGATGGTAGATCTAGAAAGGAAAAGTAGGTACTTCTGAAACAGGAAAATGCTTAAATACCTTTAGCTCATTTCAGTGAGACTTAGGATTAAACAACCAAAAGCTAATTCTTTGTTTCACTGAAATATCTTTGATTCTGGAGAGGTGGTATTACTACCTTCTTAGCAGTAGAAAAGTGGAAATATCCACCAGAAATCTTGAGATCAGAATTGCACCTGGCCCCAGACGATGAGGTAGAGAGCTGAAACTTTGAACGCTGAAGCTGGGTTTAGTTATAACAACTCGTTTGACTGTTTCACTTGGTGTTTGCTTCTGCGCGTTCAAAACCAGGCTCTGTGGAACTCCTCAACACGTGGGTACTACAACTATAGGCTGTGACGTGGTGTGCATTAAGGGAAATGGCTTGTTGAAGAACACAACTATTTGACACACTGAATTGCTCAGTATTTATTCTGGGACCAAAATAAGAGCCAGAAAGCAATTCTAATCCTCTTCCTTTCCAGATTTCTGATCTTGAACTACATTGGTCACTCTAAGGCTTGACTTGCAGAGCCCTGGGGAAATCAGTCACAGTTTTCTTTGCAGAGTAGGGGTAGTATTGTTGCTATATTAGAAACATATTTTATCACTCTGAAGATACAGACCTGAGATGGAGAAGGGGGCTGGTTTTAGAAATGTTAATCATGAGAAATCCTTGCTGAAGAAAAGAAAATTATGCAAAAACATACCTGCTTTGCCTTGGATGCTTTCTTTCAGAGAACCAGTTCACTACAGTTACCCCAATTAAGAAACCCACAAACCCAACAAACAGAGATGAATTGACAGCAGCTGAGACTCTTCCGGAAACAAGGTAGATGTCCAGTTATTTGTGTATACTCCTTATCTAGATCAGGACTACCTTAATCCATGTACTGCCTAGGAAACCTTGTTACAACAGCAAGCTGTGATTTCCTTCCTCTCGGTGAAAACCTTCCTAAAACCTCCTTCTACATTCACTAGTAAATACTGAAGGCAGAGAAAAGTTTTAAAACTATGTAACTCAGTTCTCTTCTGAATATATATTCCTGTTTTCCATAATGTAAGTTCCTTCTTATTTGAGTTTCCCAGAGGGCTGCAGTTTCTGTATACATCTCTGGGTTTAAATCTCAACCGACTTTCAAACAGAAATTCTCATAATACACTGCACTTGCTTTGGTTTCCTTCATTCTGACAGGTCTGGTAATATTTCATACCTGAAATAACTAATTTCTAAACACTGAGGAAAAATAACTGATTAATTTGTTTGTGTAACAGGTGTCATTCACTGGAGTTAGATCTCAACCTAGCTCATGTGGACAGCATCCAAAAGAAGAGAAAAGCCAAAATATTCGGAAGTCTTGAAAGAGGCCTAGACAAAGTGATCACAATGCTTACCCCGAATAAAAGGAAACGGTTCTCAAGGGATTGCCCGAGGAGACTTAAGGTATAGCTGCTGGAAAAATCTTACGTGAAAAGAAATGTAATTATAGAAAACATCCAATGCCTTTAGAAATGGTCTCGTGGAAACTTCTGTGATCTGACTTGCCTGTGTTCTGCAGAGAAGTGCAGTTGCTCCTATGGCATCTCTCAATATGACAATGTCTGGGTTATCACCAAGAGATGTCATTTTAGTCTGGGCTCAGGCAAGTCACCAACAGATCAAGGGAGGAGTTTGGCCATTGCTTTTTATATCCCATCTAAACCAAATGTGAGGGCAGCAGGATGGCTTTAAAAGAACCCTAGGTGAAAATTTTTAATCATCTAACTTGTATAGAGATGCTGCTAGCTCTCCCACTAAAAAAAAAAAGTATTGATAACATTCCTGGATTAGATTGCTGTAGTCTGGGAGTGATACATCTGTTCCAAGTTAGTCTATAGATGTCAAGAGAACATGAGGTTAAACTTAAAGCCTAAACAGCTACACCTTATGGAAGAATTTCTGACGCTGTCGGCGTAATTTTGATTTTTAAAGCTTTGATGTCACTGTGCCCGAGCCAGCTGGCTAATTATTCTTTAAGTAGCTGTAGAAAAAGTAGTTCCTCAGTGCATTAAAATTACATTAATAAATTGTACCTACCAAAATTGACTCACGAGGTTAATATTAGCCTTGTGGAATACACGTCAAGTGGCACTGGTGTAACACTCGTGCACTGAGCAGAATTCAATCTGTTGCTCCAAAGCAACTGGTGTACTTCAGCAGTTACACGAGGGGGAGCTTATACTTGAAGGTGTAGATGATGTCTGAAAAACGTGATTATGGAGGAAGAGGGAAGGCTGTTACTGAGGCGTGACCAGCTCTGTAGGAGTGAAGCTTCCTGGTGCTGCCACGGCTAGGGCAGCTGCTGTGCAGGGAGTGCTGCCTGTCGGTGAAAGCACCACTCTGTGCTTTGCCCTCTGTGCAAACGGGGCTCAGCAGCTGCATTCCGCTTGGGAGCTTCTCCCCGAGGCACTGGTCGGGGCAAGGGGGCAGTCGTACGAGTTCAGGGTGTGAGCTGGGCCACAAACCCGAGCAACTGATGGGACTGGAGTCCAGACCGTGCAAATAATTCACAGTGATTGGGAACAGAAGCTTGATCTTCTGTCTCTAAAAGCTTTTACCCTTCTGCAGCAGTTTCCCTTGTCTGTTGTACATGCAAAATGACTGACGCCTGTCAGGGGACGCTGGGTGCACCAGGGAAGGCAGAGCTGTTTCGCGGGGTTGCAGCAGTTACGGCAGGGAGTTGCATGTTTCAAACTGAGCAAGAGCTGTAAGAGCCAGTCTTTTACTCTGACTTTGCATCCTTGACCGACGTTCATTGCCCAAGCTATTTTACGACCTTGTCTTCTCTCATCTGCTTCTGTGACTTCCGAGCACGTTTGTGGCATTTCACAGCTGGCACACACCTTTCTCCTGTTACATGTGGGTGTCTGAAAGCTGCTCCAGAAGTCACTTATTGGGCAAGTCTGCGATATGAAGTATTAGAAGTGATATAAAACCCCTATAACAGTAAACCTAGGAGTAGTAAGTTACCTTTTCTCTTCAAACACGGTCCCAGAAAAGCCATGCCCGTTCCCTGACACGGGAGGGCTCAGCCTCAGCCAGGCAACGCGCTGCCGGCGCGGGCCCATCTCCTGCCACCTCTCCAGAACCCGCCTCTGGCTGCACCAGAGAGTCCCAGTAGCCTCCCTGCTGCCCTGCCCATCACTGCTACTCCGCATGTGATGATGGGTTATAGCTCAGACATGCTTTGATATTAATTGACCAGCAGTTCCTTAGTGTTCCTGTTGCCACGACAGTGTCTTAATTATGATAACATGGGGAAGTTGAAGCATTTGTCCCTATGGTTGGCTGTTCCAAAGCTTTCTTTATGAAGACTTCTTGTAGTGTCTTCAGTTTTAGGAGAGAGATTATTTTTTTTCCTTGACTCATTTTAATGTGCTAACTACTTTCAGGCACACTATAATGTTACCACCACTCAGCTACTGAATCCAGACCAAGTGTTGAATGAAATAATCACTGTTCTTTCAAAGAAGCATGTGGAATACATTCAGAAGGGGTAAGTGTAACATACGGTGACTTCAACTTGTATTTGTCTAAATCGTCAGTACTCCAATCCTTGATAAAGTGAAGATTTTAAACTTACTTTCTCAGACCCACACTGTAAAATACAGTGACTGTATAGAAAGTGTACAGAGCACAACATGAATGTGTGCAATAAACCTTGTCCACACAATGCAGAACAATGTAAGGTGAGCGCTAATAAACAGAGCTTTTTGACAGATATGAACCAATAACAGTGAGGTGGCTCTTAGAGGCTGGTGTGAATTTTGTCCATCTCTTGTGAAGCTGTGAACACAAAAGGTTTTTCAGGGTACAGTCACATGGCCAAATCGGACAATTTTGGGAGACAATGAGGGAATAACCCTCATTCTTGGCAGCTAAGACATTAGCATTGAGCCAAGAGATCAGTATATTTTAAAAGCTTCTCAGAAGCCACACACCTTTGTGTAGAGTATTTTGATTTATAGAATTTGTTTTTAATTTGTAGGATTTACCTTTGGTACCTTAGTCTCATTAGTAGGATTGGTTCCCAGTTCTGATCAAAGCTTAATGTCTGTTTCCTAGTTTCCCAATGCACTAAAAGAAATGTGTTCACTTATGAATACGCATTTTCTACAGTTGTTGAATATTTAAATGATGGGCACTGTAGAATGTCAGATTACGCTTCAACCTCTGATGCATTTCTGAGCTCAGAATCTGGAAGGATACTGAATTGCACAGAAGTACCTTCTCCCATTGTAATGACTTAAACCTTCCATTCAGTTTTTCCACTTTTCACACCAGCTGAACTGTATCCAGCCTCTCAGCAGCGGCGGCCTGTTGAGGAGAAATGTAGGAACATCTCCATCATTCCAGCTCTGCACCCTGAGAAGGGGGGTCTGTGGCTAGCAGTGTTCCTATGGCTGGGTAGGAGGTTGGGGCTGGGGCATAATGACAGTGTTCTGGGACTAAAGCATTCAAGGCTCTCGGTTTGCTAAATTCTAGGTTGTTTTGCAGTATTCTGGGTAGCAGTGGGATAATTTTTGTGAAGTGCTTTTACTAATTCAAAATCACGTTGCAGTGGTTCAATGACTATTCTTTCTCCTTTGTTTTGTACAGTTATGCCCTGAAGTGTCGAACACGGTCGGATTTTGGCAAAGTAACTATGGAGTTTGAGTTAGAAGTGTGTCAGCTCGGTAAATCTGAAGTGGTGGGGATCCGGCGACAGCGGCTTAAGGGGGATGCCTGGGTCTACAAGAGACTGATGGAAGAAATCTTATCTAGCTGCCAAGTGTGACTGGCGGGTGCACGTGCTGAGAAAGCAGCATTGTGCTGGGGCCTTAATCATCATGTTTTGGAAAGGTCTGTTCAGAAAAGTAATTCTGTGTCACATTCACAGCTGTATTTGAAAGATCTGTCACCTTTCTTGGGTTTTTAACCACTCCTCTTTGTACATGTGCCTCTTCCTGTATGTCCTTTAATATCAAGTTTGTAATAAATGTTCTGCAGCTACAGCTCTTCTGCAATGGAATTCTGTAAGCTGTTCCCCCTCTTGCATATTTTTCATGTAGGTGGGTTAAAAAAAAGTATTGGTGTTTGTATGCTGAAGCTTGTTTTGGTATGTCTTCAGTTATCAAGTACATTTGGTACAGAAATAGTCATTTGCATAATTCTCTTCTTGTCTCTGCTTAAGTAGGATTTATTGAGATCATTAACTAAGTCACAGCTGTGGTTCCCAGAGTTACACTATACGCTCAATGTGGTACAAAATAGGACTGTCTTCAATAAACGTGAAGTCAAGAGAGCTAGGATTTAAACTGTGATCCCATACAAGACATTGCTGTAGCTCATTACTGAGCCTCAGTAACGCTTAACAAGTGTGTGTGCTTTCTGATGCTCTGGTGTTAAGTGATCATCAGACCAGGCGTTAGGAGCAGCAGCACCTCTGAACTGCTGTGAAGGGAGGAGGCATCTGCAACCCTCACTGCCTTCAGGGAGCTCAGAGTGACACCTCAAACAGCACCCGGCACGGACCTTAACCGCTAGAAATAAAACTTGAAACTTGCAGAACCAGTAAGGGCACGTCAGAGCTGGCTGGGGTGTTGGGGTGTCCCCTTGGAGAAAGGCACGTGTCTGCCCTGCAGCACTATTCACACCTTTAGCCTTGCTTCAGCAGCAGCCCCCGTGGGGTGAAGGTTTGTGGAAGCCTTTCTCGAGATGCCCAGACAAGAGATGTCCTAGACAACTTGACAAGGAGCTGTGGATTTTTCTTATTGAACAAGGGTGGCCTGTGCTGTAGTGAACCCCAGCTTGTTGCTTCTTAACTGAAACCTGAGGCTCATCCATCGAAGGGTTGTGTAGGTGGAGAGTTAAGTGTTGTTGGAAGCTTCCAGCAACAGGCCTGAGATACGGCTGCTAATTCAAACTGCTTCCTATCTGTGACCCTTAGTGCAGTAACAAGAGAGTCTTGTTTGTTAAAGCAATTATTGACCAAGGGAGAGGTGTCATTTTTTTTTTCCAATGCAAAGTTGTCCCTTTGCTGCTCTTTAGACAGACAAAGGAATAGAGACACTTCTGGTGAATTTCAAGAAAAGGTAGAAATTTGCAAGTGTATGTGGAAGGAGAGAGCTGCTGTTCCTGGAAGGGTTTCTGGTCAGGAACATTTCAGATGCAGAAGGGGGCAATAAGGAAAGAGGGAGAACATCAACAGAATGACCCAAACCTGACTGACAGAGGGTGAGAGAGGCAGCAACAGAACCAGAGCTGGTCACTCACTTTAATGGATAAGGGTGTGTGGAATGTGGTCACGTTTGTTTTGGAAAGGTTATCTGATCAAGGACCTGTCAAAGGGGATCTCTGGAGAAGGGGGAGGGAAGAAATAAAAGACAGAGGGATGCAAACCAGACAGACAGAAAGACAACAAACCAACCTGGTTGTTGGTGGTGGTGGTGGCTGGGCTCTGGAGAAGCTGCGTGGAGCTGGGAATTTGCAGTGGATGAGGCTGGAAACTGGGGGGACCAAGCTGGGGTGGGGGGGGCCAGGTGCTGCGCAGGGGTCACAGCCCAGCGCCCGGTGCCAGCTGCGGGGGGGGCGAGTGTCTGTGTCCTCCCAGGCCGGGTGTGCGCAGGGTGTGCGTCGGTGCTCGCTGGCGAACCCCAAGGGAGCAGGAGGCCCCAGGTCCAGGCAGGTTTTGGGGGGTCCCACAAGCATGTGATGCCTGTGGGATGGCTGTGCAGCGAGCAGGAGACCCGTGGTGGGGTCAGAGGGCTGGGCAGGGGTGCTGGGGGGACAGAGGGGCTGTGCTGCTGCTCGGGGGACCCACAGCCGAGCCCCGAGGCTGCCGGGTGTGTGCTTGCACCAGTGACCTCCTGCCCCCGCCAGCCCCAGAGGAGGGGACGTGGCTGTGGGTGCTGCTGGTTGAACCTGCACCCACCATCCCTCAGCCTGGGCGGAGACCCCGGGTCCCCAAGCGCTGGGCAGGGCTGTACTGGGCAGCACTGGATTTCAGCAGCCGTGCAGCAGCATCCTGGGATGGAGGGTTTGGCAGCGACAGCCACACTCCTAACACCCCTTTAAGGGGGAAGATCACTGTTACACTTGATTTTTCCACCAGACTGTGACGTTTTACTTGGATGTCATTGTTTCCAGTTTGGCCAGTGATGTGAATATCCCACTTTGTGTCAGCCTGTGCCCTCAGACCGCACATTTCTGTGATGTTAACCTTCTCTAAATGGCCACAGAGGGTGGCCTGCTGCTCCAGGCTCTGCCTGGAGGTTGACTGTTGAGTGGGCAGCTTTGTTTATTCCAGAGACTGTCCTGGTTTTGGGGCTAAATCAAGAAAGGGAAGGGGAGGTGGTCAAGACCTTGATGACAGAGGGCTCTGAGTCTCCCAGTCCGTTGCAGTACCTGGTGCCCCATCAACTGAAAACTGGTGCTTCTGAGTTTGTGTGCAAGCTTGATGACTGAATCTGGTCATTCTGCAGACTTCTCTGCTCCTAATTAAAGTGTGAAGGCTTTATTTGTTGTGAATCTCGAGCTTCCACTTACCAGAGAAAATGAATAGGCCTTACCCATCTGCCACTGCCAAAAACCTGATGGTTTTTGCTGTGTTCATTACTAATGGCTTGTTTTCCCAGCCTTCGTTAGATGTCATTTCAGCAATTGCTGAGTTTTTGCAGAGGTACTTAGCGGTACTTGATAATAATGGCATTTCTTTGGGTGAAAACTGCAGGTTCAAAGGTGATCTCATGGTTTTGTTTGTTGCCAGAATTTTTATTACCTAGGAAGCCATCATATTGCCCTTAACTTTGTATCTTCCCTGCCTGAGGTGTAATGTTACCTTCTGTGTCTGTACAGCAGTAGCTTACCCATGGTACCTTCATTGATACTTTTCCTTAAAGTATGTGTGGTTACAGTCTTAATTAAAACAGAGTTGCTCTGCCACAGGAAATAGCACAGATTTATATATGGTCCATAAAACAGTACAAAAGAACTCAGCCTGTTCTGGGCTGGGCAAAGCTGTCTGCAAGGAGTCTGCGTGAATTAAAGCTAGATAGGGGAATTTATTTTTGGATGACTTGCTTGAATAAAATGTTCTAATGGGCATTTTTTTTTGCATATCTTTTTTTATACTTTTTTTTGGCTTACAGTTTTACTGGGCTTTTCTTTTTCTTCATAAACATTCCTGATGCTTATTATGCCTTTCTTTTATTTTGTAGAAGAAACCAGCAACTGCTAATGTCAGCCAACCCCCCAAAACACAGACGAGTGGAGCACCTTCTGCTGCTCAGGTAATCCATACTTAAGGAAGTGATCTCTTTTAAAAGAAAGAGGATGTGATACGACTTTATCTCCTGCAACAGGATAGAAAACTATTTGTTTGCCAGCATTCAGCAACACTAGGAGGCTCTTCATGTCTTGCTAGAAATTGTGGTGAATCGAAATGAAAGAGGAACACAAGTCATCAGCATGCCAGTGCTGACTTCTTGAGGAAATAGGCTGGTAACATTCTCCCCTTTCACCTGTTCTTTGTTAGTCTCCAGGTTACTTAAAAAAACCTGGGTGGCAAACTTCATTTGACTGACAGGGCCATGGTTGCTTCTTCACCCTTGGGTATTGTTTTATGTTTGGATTCTGTTTACTCAGCGGGTCCTGATGAGATGGAAGTGCCGGTAACTCTCTTTGCTTTCCTAGCCCCTGGAGCGGTTGGGTCCGTCGGGAAGGTGGTGTAAGAGGCCTTACCAAGGCAGCTTGCAAACTGGAGTGCAGTTAGTACTCAACAGCGAGAAGCAGGGATCATGTTAAGCGTGCTAAGGTCTTGCAAAGCTTTGAAATGTGGTGTCAAAAATGCACTTTCTGGTGGTGGCCACACGTGAACTGATGGCTGTCATTGGTAACTGCTGCTGGGTATGTTTGTCACGGCTGAATGGAATGCACCTTGCTCAAAAGAGAGAAGCAGCAGTGTGTTTTATTGAGGTAAAATAATAATTTGACAGAGTTCAGTAAGTTTGATGGAATTTAACAAAGCTGAACAGTGGTTTGACAAGGTTCGGTAAGTTTGATGGCAAATTAATGACTGCATGAAGAAACGTACAAAGGAAAGTAGAGTTAGAATTGAGTTAGATTCACAGAGAGAGCGGAGATGCAAAGAAGAAGGAGGACCCTCCTGTTGAGTCACGAGGTTCAGAGTGGACACCCTTGCTTTCTAAACTCCTTTTGGAGCCTAGGGGCAGCTGGATCCAATCTTAATCTCGGACTTGGCCGATGGTTTATGTCTAAATTACCCATACAGTGTTCAGAATAATACTGAGTAGCTAGATGGATCAGTAATGTTTTACAGTACTGTGCTGTCAGTCGCTTACCGAGGATCTGTCGTGGGTGAGGGATCTCTCTGCCTTGGGTGAGGAAGGATCTCTTAGTCTCAGGTGAGGACTCTCAAACCCTGGGAGGTGTCCCTGCACGAGGGGGCAGTCGCTGGGCGTGCTGCCCAGCTGCAGCTCAGGGAGAGCTCAGTTGGCCCACCCTGATGGTGACACTTAGAGGTGAAGGAGTTGGCTGCTAGTCAGTACTATAGACAGGAGAGGTGTCTTCACTTCAGCTCCGGTGTATTGTCCTGTACTTCGGTTATCTTGCACTTTTGGGCTTCCAAGCCACCTTTCCTTTCGAAATATTTATCAAGACACCTTCACGCCCTCGTACGTGAGCCAGGAGTGTCCCAGCTGGGCAGTTCACCCCCAGGACACGAGGCCGGTGGCTCCTTGGTCAGCCTGAACCAAGGTATGGCGAGGAGTCAGCGGAATCCGCCACAGGATTCCGTGTCAGGAGATGCCCTGTCGTTGGAAAGATCCTTCCGCCAGGAACTGTTTCTGCTTTTGAATGTTTTTTTTGTTTTCTTAATCAGTGCTTTTGTAAAATAATACTCTTAAAGATACCTCTGTGCTACCTAAGTAACTGGGTTTGCTTTCTACTCAGTGAAGGAGGACACAAGGATACAAATCCTGTTGTCCCTTCCTTCCAATGTCTTACCACTAAAGACATCCCAACGTTTTTGCTGCTTTTCTTTCTGTTCCCTGCAGTTTGCCAGGGCCTTTCATCCAGCGGGATGCAGTTGTCCACACGTAGTGCCCGTGACAGCTCTACAGGGTGGGGTGATCTCTGGTATAATCTTTCTGCATATCAGTCTACACAGTCCCGTGGAAGCTTGTGTCTAATTTGCTAACTAACACATCTTTAGGTCTTTTTTTCTATATGTGTTCTATTATAAGCGTATCTTTTACATAAAGTGGGCAGGGTACAATTTCTGGTGATGCTATTAAGCGTAAGAACTGGAAGGCAGTATCATGAAAAAAATGCAATGTAATGTAATTGCCAGGAATTGCTTTATATTAGGTTATGGCCACTTAGGTTATGTGTTTTATTCAGTACTTGGTGCTTCTCTAGTTTCTATGAAGTTCCAAAATATTTATTGATAAAGATTATGTACTATGAAAATATTTACCTCATGCTGTCTAATATTAACTCTTAATCAATAGCTATTTTAAGCTTTTAAGTTCCCACTTGGCCATGACTACCTTTCTTCAGTTGGCCTAAACCTTCTCTTAATTATACCTTTTAATTTTAACAATTGCCTGTACTTTTATTTAAAATAGAGCAAAACTCTGAGATTTATTGTTATGTTCTTGTAGCTTGTGCCACTCATACTTTTTTTTTTTTTAAGTCATTTGGCTAGCTGTATTTTTTTCTGCCCTTCTTTTTCTCTTTGTCTCTAAAAACACCTATTCAAAAGAAAAATTTTGCAGGTTTTTTTTTTTTTACAGGAATTTGATGGGAAAGGAAGTATTTCTTGAAAAGGCAAGGCAGCCTTTTCTCTTTTGCTGCAAAACAGATCAAAACTTTTAATACAATCAGAAATACTCCACCAGTTTTTAGACCACTTCAGGACTGTGGCTTCTTCCTTTAATTTTTTTCCCTCCTTTAGCTTTACTGTGTCCCGCATGCAAAATCCCTTTAGTTTCCTAAATCATTTTGTTGGCTGAGAAGGCTTTTCATTCATGTACCTTGTCCCAGAAAAATTTCTAACTTCTTTGAAGAGGCAGGTGAGGTGGGGCAGTTGAATTGCTCCAGCTGGAGCTGTTCATTTTTTTCACTTACTCCTACCCTGTGGTGAAACTACCTACTCTAAATTGAATAGCCAGAGGGGGGATGCTGCCTCTCTGTTATGGCCTAAGCCGTTTTTCCTTCAGTTGGTAAGTAATAATAATAAGTTGTGTTCTGCTTGGGTCGCCTCTATTTCTGAGTTTGAGATACAGGAACTTGTGTGTGATGACTGCTTGTCATTGCCTAATGCCTGGCTAATATTTGGGTAGCTTGATTTTCCTGTGACAGCGTCCTGTAACACTGACAGCTCCTAAGAGCGAGCACTTAGCTGTCTGGCTTCGTTTTCACTGCGCTGTGTATCTGAACTGACATTCTTTGTGTCTTAATTTTATCCCTGTGCTCGTTAGCTCCTGGCGTTGCAGCCAGTATTCACTCGCTGCTGCTGCTCAGTGTCTTCTCACGAGGATTTTGTTCAGCTGCGTGTGTGTCCGTGTGGTCTAAGCAGTAAGTGCTGCCTGTCTTGTCTCCTCTCTTTTATATCTGTGTGGCTTTTGTGCTCTCTGTGTTAAGGGCACCTAGGAAGTTTAATTGGCAGCCTTGATGTCCCCAGCTTCTGTATGACTCAAATCTAAATGAATAATTTAAAGATATTTAACTGAGCAGCAGTTCTGACTTCTCTCTGCCTACCACAAGCCTTTCTTTCCTTTTTGATGGGAAGTCCTGTTTAACTGTTCGTTTGTACCAGGGTCTTTCGGTAAGCGTGTGCCTCGTGGTGCCCTGTCAGATCAGTGGAGTGGGAAGTTAGATCCACGTCAGGTTGTGGTCACCAGGAATATTGACACTTGCTCACCAGCCGCCTCGTCCCTCCGTGCGCTCGCTGCCGAGAGGCACAAACAGGGAGCTCGTCGCTGCCGGTGTTGGGAGGCAGCAGTGAAGGGGAAAAACTGAACCAACCTCCCTCCTCTGCAGGAGGTGCCCTACCAGCGCCGCTGTGTTTTCTTTTGCAGCCCTTTCAATTATTTTTGCCAGTCCCACAGCCAACAGGAAAGCCAATTTCTAACTCAGTGTTCAATCATAGCTATTTATAGAAGGCACTGATATTTGAGCACAGCTGGATCCAGCAGTCTTTCTTGGATCTTTGTGTTCTTATATGGTAATTCTGTTGATCTCAAATGAAGTTTTGCTGCTTTTTGTGTAGCACATTTTTGGGATTGTTCTTAATGAGTTCTGAGTAATTATTTTCTTTTGGTTGCTGGCTGCTGTAGCTTAGCGAGGTGAGGATTTGTCCATATGACTTTCATGGACTATTTATTGAATCGGTGCTGAAAGAAATTGAACAACAGTGGAAATTCAGTAAGAATTATTTTCATTTCAGACTTGACAGATCTTGGATATTTTCAGAGGAAGCCTCTTGATCTTAATGATTTAAGAAATTTAAGGTTAGTTACTTTCAGCTGGCATCCAAATTCACACTGTTTGAAAGGGGGATTCAGTCTGCTTTCTTCTGCAGCAAACAGGAAAGTGAGAACAAGAAGAGCAATTACTAAATATCTCTGAGTGAAATCCGTACTACTTCTGCAGCAGACTGGAAAGTCTGTCACGAGTTTATCTAGATTATCATCAAAAGTGATTCCTACTGTCAGTTTATTTACTGGATTTTTTTTTTTTTTTCAGCTACATACCTCACTCAACTGTCACTAAATTTTTATTTTGTGAGCTTTGCACAGACACCTGATTGCAAAGGAAGGCATTTTTGAGTAGAAGGCATCTGAAGTCACAGTGCTCATCGGGAATGTCCGTGGAAATGCGTGAATTTATTCCTGTGCTACCAGTTGTATTGTCAAGGCTGGAAAGGCGACCTCTACATTTTGAGGTTACTCAGAAAAATATTGAAGTAGGGTATTTGAGAACTTCCTTTTCGTGTTCTCCTTAGAGTAAATGTGTGTCACGGCACACGGATCCTCAGTTTATAGTTGTTTTGCAGCAAGACCGTGGTAAATCATGGGGCTGTTCCTGCAAGTGGCCTTCAGAGCTGTTGCCAGCACGTAGCCCCGCACGGGAAAATCCATGAGGAGAACAGTGCTAGTCTTCTTGGTAGCAGAAGCATGCTAAAAATAGACCAAAACCTTAAAAATTGGAAGCTGTAGGAGCACAGAAGCTGCTTCCTGCGTGGAAGAGCTGGCTTTGTGTAACATTATGGGATGCGGTGTCCGTCACCCAAGGTCATCTTCACATTTGAAAAGTAGGGCTGTAAAAGGACGCCTCTGATCTGGAGACCGCTGCAAAAGTTGCAACTTGTAAAGGTATGCAATGGTCAAAATAATGCCATCACGTCACAGAAACCCCCCAACCTGTCCTTCCCTCAAAGACGGGATATTTTCCTCATCAGTCTGTGTTGTATCTTTGGGCGTTTTCCCCTTTCTACTTCCCTTTTAGAGCTGACTTTTGTTTTGTGTTCCCTTGAGATGCAGGGTGGCATACAGACTGTTATGAAAAAATGGTTGAAGGGTGTGTTAGTGGCTTGTGGGCTTTTTCTTTAAAAGAAGAATCAATGGACAAAAAAAAAAAAACCTCCCCTGCTACAGGTATTGAGAATTTGATTCTATAGGAAAAGAAATTTTAAAAATTCAAGAGCAGGTCATTTGGTATTTCAAGAAGCACCTTTTGACTTCTAAATTAATATAAGTTATTTGGATTTTCTGTGCTGAAAAGTAGTCATGGTCAAGTTTCCGTGGCCTTAACTGGTCCAACCATCTGAATTTCTTTCGTTTAATAACATTTATGTGCTGGATAATCAGCCCACACGGGGGGAGGGGCTGTCCCATAAGCTTCTAATAAAAATAGGGGTCTGTTGGGGGGAAATGAGTGCTCCCGCCTCGGAAGGTGGTTTGAATACCGCTTCTCGGGGGCGAGCAGCCGCTCAGTCCCCGAGCTGTGCCACCCCGGCAGCCGCCCCGTCGCCGGGGGGTGCCAGTCCGCCGNGCTCGCCCAGGGCTTGGCCGGCACCTCCCGAGAAACGAAACCGCAGCCCGCTCCGGCGCTGGGGAGGAAAACAGCCGCTCCTGGCATTTCTGCTGGAATCGGGAGGCACACGTGTAGCCGGTAAGTTTTGTTGTTCATGCTGGCTTTGCTTTCCTACTGCCTCTGCTTTAGGCTCATTTACATTAGTGTTGCAGTCCTCTTTTTTTTTTTTTTTTTTTTTAAAATCTCTTCCGGGAATTTTGTGAAATAACACAAGCTGCTGACTTCCAGGGCTCTTGATGTGATCTTGTCCCTGGCAGGCTTGAAGCGCTCCAGAGCTAGCTGCGTGGAGTTAATTGTCTTTTAAAATTATTTTAACATACTGGAAACAGTCTTTTTAGACACTGTAAGACTGCATGTTTTACACATTACACAACAAGTCATTTACATGACATAAGCAGTCTTGAAAAAGAGAGATGAGGAAGAGGAGAGCAGACTTTTAAAGCAGTGTCTAACTTGTTCTGTATTTATATTTTTGGTTTGAGTTGTTGGTTTTGTTTTTTTTTTCATTGCTCACAGCCCATGCTGTTCTTGCATCAAAAAACCCACATAATTTTTTTGGCATGCACATGCAGAGCTTGCTATGCCTGTGGCACCTACGGAATATTGCATAGCCAGGGTGTGGGGATCTGTAAGAGCAACTTCTTGGTTGAAGTGTGCTTTGGCGTCAATAACGTACTGACAGGAAGAGTTTCGGGTACGGCAAACATATGGAAAAAATAATACTTTTCAGTAAGTGCTGTATTATTGTTCTTTCTCTAGTAGTAGAAATTAGGTGTTAAGTTATGCCACAATTTGATTATTGTTACTGGTATATTTACTCCCCTTTTTTTCTTTGGAGAAAGTGAAAATAGCAAGTTAAATAACAGCTCTTGAACACTGCAGACACCTCTGCTGCATTCCTGATCTGTTATCTTTTTTTGACGTCTGCTTTTCTCAATGCTGCATTTTTTAAAACGGACAGAAAACATAATGGATTTTGTCTACATAAGACATTTTCTTTTCTAGACGAACGTATTTATTGCTGTCAGCCTCTTGTATAAAACGGTGCTTTTCTGCGTTTTGTGGGGTTTTGTGTGATTAGATATGTGGGTACATAGAGCTCACAGAAAATTCTGTTCCTGATCCTGGAGTTTCAGGGACGAGTTCCTCAGCTGTAGTTGTGGAGCTTTGCACCTTGAGCAGACACTCCCAGTTTGAAATCTAGGTAAAGCTGTGTTGCCCTGGAGGTGGTGGCTCTCGGCAGACGCAGGGTAGAGGAGAAACCTCTGTCTCCAGAAAGTAAAGGACGTGCCTTTTCAGTGAGTTGGTCTCCAGTGGGTTTGTTCTCATTGTTTCTGCTCTTTATTTTCCTGAGGGAGGAAAACCTGCACTCACAAAAGCTTGGGACTTTGTCCAGGGTCTCTTCTGCTAAAGGAAGAACTCGTAGGGAGGTGGGGAGGTCGGTGGCCTTGTGAGCTCCTGGGGAGCTCTTTAAGGCTCAGAAATATTCCTGGTTGTGGAGTGAGTCAGGTCTGTGCCTGCCTTTATGCCTCGCTCAGTAGAAGTGCTTGAACCAACTAGAGAACTCACATTTTTGATCTCCGGGAAGGAAGCCTCTGAGAGGCAGGACAAGGCCTCATGAAGGAAGAGATTTTATGATTTTTAATCAAACAATGATGTGTTTATTCCTCCAAAGCATGCAGAGGGCCCTTCGGGAGCAATTTTGAGAGATACTGAGTTAAGAGCCAATGCTGAAGCAACAAATGCCCCAATCTGGCTCTTTTTAAGTGGGAATAATAAAACACTATTGAATTTTTCTAAAATGACTGAGAAGAAAACCTTTGGGGATGTTGTTGGGTTACACGGTGTTATCCTTAGCTTGTGTTTTAAAACCAAAATTCTGTTAAAAGTCCTTGACTTGGTGATTTTTGGTTATCCTCCTATCTTACTTTCTGTTCGTTTGGTAGCCAACACCAGTGTGACAGTGTGTGTATCGGTTCATGTGGCTTCCTGAATAATTTTTTGCTTCTGCATCCTGGGGGTGAAAAATCCAATTTCTAACTCAGCGTATCACTCACTAGCTCTTGTGACTGCCAGCTGCTCGTTGTCAGCATTGCCTAGTTTGATGATTGTAGTAAAAACAGCCGAGCTCATAACCTCGGAGATGGTCAGTCTGAGGAGGGACTCATCTTTGGCATAACATTTCTACCTGTTTCAACCCCTCTTTAAGGAATACTGTTCTGTGTGCAGTCCCCCTGCTAGAAGGGCTTTGCGTGCTGTCCCCCGGTGATCCCGCAGACCGAGTGACACAAATCCCGGCTGAGCTCAGCGCCTCTGCCTGGCATGTGGCTGGCACCTCGTCGCGTGTTTTCCTGGGGTTTTCTTATCAGCCTGCAGTTTGCTGCGGCAGCTGGCTTTGGAACCTTCTGGTGTCTAAAACAACAGGCAGAAGTGGAAGCGGCTGTAGCGATTACAGCTCAATACTAACCTGCTGCAGGACGTGCGGGTGAAAAGAGGGTCTGTGAGCTCTACAAGCAAGGCACGGTGAGCAGCTCGTACGCTCCTGCCGTGCTTTGCTGTGCGGAGGGGGAGCGCGAGAAGAGCGACAGCAGCCCTGCTGCACTGCTGCTGAGGTGTGAATGTGGCTGGGTGAAAATGAAATTTCAGTGTGTGTCAACTCGTAGAATCTATTGTGATGGAAATAGGAAGTTTCCAGAAGGAGGTAGCCAAAGAGCATGTTTTTAGAAGAAATAAGAACAGGGAGTTTAAAACACATGCTTGAGGTCAGAACTTTTTTCAGGACACTTCTGTGTGCCCAGTGAGGACTTTTACCTGATGCTCAAAAGAATGACTTTCCTGAGTATTTCTCCATGCATAGCTGAAAGAAATGTCAGGTAATCCATTCTGTGATCAAGTGGAAATACTGAGATCACTCTTCATCAAAATGACAATAAAATTAACACATTTGACAACGAAACGTAAGTTTGAAAATAAAATGCTTTTACTTGCCTGATGCTGTGAGTTGAAAAACTTTTCCAGTGAAACAAAGCCTCTGTTTGATGCTGGAGGGGTATAATCTGGATACACAGAGCTTTCTTGCACTCTTTACTTTTAGCTCTGTTTAACAGAAACGATGAGCATTTAGCCTGTGATATTGAAATGGTGGTCTGTTTGCATGCACGCAGAATCTGAAGGCAGCAGATGAATTCTGTTACCCTGCTCGGCCTACACTGGCTTATTTTCCAGATCACTTGCAATACTCATGAAAAGACATTAAATAGAAGTTGCCCTTGTATAGTAGAGGTTATAGAGCAGTAGCCATGCTACATACTTCAGTCTAAATAAGTTCTTTCTGGACACAAACTGAACTGTGTGCATGTAAAGGTTCTTCGTGTTTAGGTGCTGTGTGTGCTCTGTGACCCCACGGAGGTCGTGGCAGTTGTAGAAAAGAGTCAGGTGGTACAAAAAGCATCTAAGGTCAGTTGTCATTCACTGCCCTTGGTGGTTTTTTGTTCAAGCATAAAGCTGTTTTGGAGTCTTAATAGTTGTTAAAATAAACATACCAGTATTAAGCTTTGGACTTGACCTAGGTTGATGAAATCCAGAAATCTTAAAACAGACATCTAACCTAAAGGTGGTTTGGCAGGTCAGTTGGTGTCTAGGTGGTATGAAGCCTTGTTCTACACTGTGGTAAATAGAATATTGATTATTGTTCACAGCTTGTGCTTGATGACTCTTGATTTAGTGTGACCAAATTCAAATGCAAGGAGGTAATCTCAAAAAACACTGCTTAAAAACCTGCTACTTTAAATTTCAGTAGTATGGTGAATCATGTTTAGCTGGTACAGAAAATCCAGAGATTAAATGTTGCCAAGTTTCTTTTCTTGTCCAAAATGGCAGAAATTTTATTTTAGTAATCAAAATAGAAGAAAGCAATAAGTGTGAGTATGTGTTATGGAAGTTGTCTGGCTCAGTGTGTTGCGGTCATCAATAAATTTAGCAGCACTTGAGGCTGTAAAAACGCTTTATGAGCTAATCAGCTTTTCAATTTCTTGGTTCAAACCCGTCTCTGTAAAGAATCTGTCATGTTTTTGGTTCATGAGAAAATGGGTTTATTTCCTATCTGCTCTTTTAGCATCTTTAAATGATGGTTGATCTTGCTCCTGGGTATAGATTAATATTTGTTGTAAGACTTGCTCTGTGTGGTGAGACAATTGCAGAAGGATAAAGTTTCAGGGTTACTCTTTTCCAGAATAGTAACCCAGGTCATCTTTTGAATTGAGTTTTGCAGAGAGGTGTGGTCCTGTGTTACCAGCGGTCTTCGGGTTTTGTCTCTGATTTATTACAGTCAACCTTCTGATCTGGAAAAGAAGCACCAACATAATCCTGTGATTTGTTACTAGTTCTGCTTCCCTTTAGGAGAGCGTGTGTGGAGTCTGGAGCTTGCCCCATGGCAAATCCACTTCTGGGTGCTCCTAAGCCCGTGCTTCAGACAGGAAGGTCCTGCTGAGGCTCTGCTGGCAGTTGAGTCCTCCACCCTCCCGTCCCCCCACACACCAGCCCTTCCCCAGCAGCATCGGTACAAGGGTCTCGACGCGGTTCCATTTTGAGGCCTGTTGAGGTTTGTCTGTCCTCTGCAGGTGAATGTACTTCAGCTCTACTCCAGTTTATTCTTCGTGTTTGCTCTGAGCTGGGAGTGCTCATCTGGACAGAGCACATCTGTTTCTGAGTTTTTTAGCTCTAAAGGGGAGTCAGTTTCTCTCTGATGTTACTTTTCTTGTTATCTTTGTCAAGTTGTGGAAATGTAAACTATAATAATAGTGATATTTTTAGGTTATATTTGCACCAGCTGAGTTCATGAGTGTTAAGAGCATCGGAAGCATCCCTAGAGAGAAGGGTTTTTGGTGGTTGTTTCTGTTTTCTTTTTAAGATGGGCATTTCAAACCGTGTATACTGAAGAATTGAACCACAAAAGCATGAATTCAACAGACTGCCTGTTCAAATGAATCTCTGTGCTTACACACTAAAATCCTGTTTGATTTGGTTTGCTTTATAGCAGCCAGTGCAGAGTTGGGGGGCTTTGCTGAGTCAGGGCTGGAATGAGCTCAGTGGCATCACAATAATGATATTAGCAAAGAATTTTATATTGAGTTAGAATTCAGCTACTGAAAAAGTAACTGTCTTCCAAGGATTTTTTTTCTGCACACACCCCCCACACCCCCCAGTAGCTGGCATGGGCAGTAGGGTTTGTTTATAACCTGCAGTGTTTGTGAATTCTAATAATAATGGGCTTTAGAAAGGAAAGAGGCGTGTGGGTAGTCACATGTGGCAGAGTAAGTCATTAGAAACTGCAATGTAAATTGTTTAGGAAATAAATCATGCTGATTACTTCTACAAAGAAACTCATCACTACAGGACAGCAGAGCAACCTATGCAGTAGGAATGTTTTATGTAAATATACCAGTGTCTGGATAATACACAGGTACTAACTGGAAACCTGTATCCTGCTATTCCATTTCATTAAGTTTTTAATGCTGAACCTCCACGAAATTAACTGAGAGCCTGAAGTCTTGGAAAAAACATTGTTCTCTTGGTCGTGTGTGGTTTTTCATCTTTCTTTTAAAAAGGTGTTTTCTAAACAACTTGATAGCAGAACTATGTATAAGAACAGTAATTACAAAATAATAAGGTATTTCCAGAATGACTTAGGATGGCAAATGGCACGGAGGCGCTCAAATTTGTTGTTTTTAACTTAGCTATTACAGATATTGTAATGATAAAATTTATATAGAGAGTTAGTATCAGTCATTTTTTCCAGTTTTAAGTCACTGCATCTCTTTGACTTCTGTGTAGCTTTGAATGTACATGTTTATATTTTTTAATATATATGTATTTGTACATGCACACACACACACACACACACACAGGGGTTGGCTCAGATTGTGCCTTGTGACCCCAGTTGGCTCCATGGAAAACGAATGGCATTGTGTGTGTGCCACAGCGTGGATTCTCAGGGCAAATGTCCCTGGGGGACTGTGCGTTGCCTCCTCCCGAGGAGCGATGGGAGACGCGGGAATGGCCTCTCAGCGCCCTCCTTGCCCGGCCTCGTGGGTCTGCCAGGACAGGGCTGCCAAGCCATTACCACCAGCCGTCAAAGCAAGTGAGGGATTTAGCCTGTAACAGCTCAAGTGGTATTTTACACTTAAGTGAAATAACCCATTATTTTTTGTGATAGTTCTCTGGAGAGCATTTGCTGCCCACACCTTGCAAATGCTGTTAATTAAGCTTAGTAACAGAACCATCCGTGTAAGGAAGCGACCGTTTGTAGTCAGGTAGTTTGGGTTTTGCCTTGCGTTACACAGCTGTGTTGAAGTGGCCCTGTAAGTTAGTAATAATAAAATAATAAAGTTGGTGTTAGCTTTAAGCCTGAGAAGCAGTCCCAGCTCATTCATGTGTACGGTGTGTCAGCCCAAAGGAGTGCTCAGGTGGCTCTTCAGTCCTCTGTCCTGCACTGAGTACAGCTACGTCACTCAAAATGTTTGTGTTGGCTGGCCCGGAGGCTGCAGGGCTGGAGGTGCCCGGTTCATCTGTGTGGCTTCTGCCACAGAGCAGCTCTTCTCCTGGGAAGGAAGATCTCTGAGCTCTGACTCGAGGGTTTCTTTGTTATAGAATAAAGCAGTTTCTTCTTCTTTTCCCATTTTCTTGGCTCCCTGACCAGAAGAGAAAACATCAGGTGCTGACTTGCTTCCTCTGTCACTAAGTCCCTCATACATACCTTTTTTGTTTTTTTTTTTTTTTTTTCCTAAACCTGTCCTCAGGTCTGTCTTTATTCATCTGTACTGCGGTGTCTGGCCAAAACTGTCCTAGCAGTTGACCTAGAGAAGCTCAAGCCGCAAAGATGGAGACTTATTCTTGTAGTTTACATTTATATTTACATTGTCATGGTAACAGATTTTTATCTTGGATTCCTCTTTCCTTCGTGGTTTTTTTGGCAAGAGTACCTCAGCCTGTGGCAGTGTAACCTTACGTATTGCTGCCTGCCCAGCTTTTGGGGTTTTGTGTTGTGTCTCATCTCCTCCAACCTACCACCAGCCTGTCAGAGACCCCTTCAGGAGCTCCCTGAAATGTTGAGGCTGTGGGCTGGCTGAAGGCAAGCGTGTAACCCAGTGTGACACACCAACTTCCCTGTTTTCATTCGAGAAAAAGTCACCTCGGGTACTCTGAGAGTTGCAGTGACAGCGTGTCCTCCTCTGGAGCTTTGTTCGTTCTCGCCCACCAAGCTGATTTCCGTGTTTCAGCGTATTGAGTGTTGTGTTGTCTTTACCTGTGTTATTCTTGACAGGCCTGTTGACTCTTATTTGTTCTCTTGTTATCATCTGTTTCTGTGCTGGTTGCTCGGCGAATGTTTTCAGCATCTCTTCTGTTTTTGAAGGCAGGTGATTGGTGCATTGTGCTCCTGTCTAAGGGTGGGCAACGACCTTCCTCAGTCTGATGAATCCCCTCCATGAATTCCCAAAATGTGTGGTTTTAGTTGACGATAGCTCTTGCTGCATTGCATATGGGGTTGTTTCAGTGATTTTCAAATTTCCATAACTGAGAGCTCTCATGGATTTCTTCACCTGCTGTTTTCTTTTTTCCAAAGGGCGTTTGCATCCCATTCTCTGAACAGTTAAAAATATTTCCTTTTGATGTTTGTCACCTTTGCTGTCGTTTTCTTCTCCTGTTGCACTTTCCCTTTTACATCCAAATTTCTGAGGGACATACAGTGAGACTAGATAACCAATTTTTGGTAGGATTTTTTGTTTTATTTTGTTTTACTAACACACTTTTCGGCTTTCGTGACAGTTCTCTTCCAACAGTCTCATGAAGACTGTCCTGCTAATTTGACCATTTCGTTTCTAAGGGTATTCCTTCCCTTACCAAATCAGATCCCAAGATCATCAGCCCTCCCTGGAAAGCTCTTCCCTCACTCACAGGGCACCTTCCCCGCGGGTTGGGACTGGGGCTGGCACAGCATCCTCCAGCACTTGTGCCTCTGTCCGGGCAGGACCCGCGGGGGTGCCACCGCGGGAGGAGCAGGCGTCAGCGCCGGTGACGCTCGTTTTTCCATCCGCTGTCAGCTCTGCCCTCCGGGGCATCCCTCATAACACAACAAAACCCTCGCACTCTCCGCGGGAGCGCCTGCCTTTCTCTGCCCAGCCCCAGCCTCTGGGGTGAGTCAGACTCTCCTGGTTCTTGCTTTGCTGTTGGGCAGCGTAACTCTCGGTGCCTGGCCCAGGCCGTGGCGGGGCTCTGCCACCCCTGGGTGCGAGCAGGGTGTGCCTTCCCTGGGCTGTAGCTGCTGCGGAAGCTCTGTGTCAGGCGGTTATTATGCCGGTTGCTAGGCAGCGTTTTTAATATTTACCTCCACGCCTGACACCCGTCCGTGTGTTACTTCACCCCTTCTGCAGTTCCGCTGTTGGGCTGCAGCAAATACAGCCAGTTAACAGCTGGGCACGGCTGGCTGTGGCGCACGGCCTTCAGAAGAGGAAAAAACAGAATAACCCACCATAAAAAGTAGTCCCAGGGAGACAGGCTGGTGTTGGCAAGCCAGCGAGGGGTTGGACCGCCGCCACATCTTGTGCTGTCAGTCTGCGAGGCTCAGCATGGTTGCAGACCCCGCACGCCAAAGGGTTTGGAAGGACAAGGACCCCCTTCTTCCTTGAGGTGGCTCTTTTGGGGGACAAGAGTGGAAAATCGGAGGTCTGGAATATTGCAGGATTCAGGCAAAAAGTGCTGTAAACGCAGCGAGGCGCGTGGTGCCCCGAGAAGGTGGCGGTGGTGCGGCACTGCCTGTGCGCACAGAGGTGGTCTGCGGGGGGGTGTCCTGTGCTCTCCGGATCCCCAGGACAGGGTTTTGTTTCCCCGAATCAACCCTCATGTCTACGGGGAGGACAGCTCAGCATTCCCTGTAGCCACTGATCAGCAGCCGTGCATTAAACTGTTTTCTGTCCCAAAACTACTCTTCTTCCTCCGTCTCTTACTTTCTGGCAGTTACTGCCATCGGCTGGACAGGGTAGAAAGAAGCAGCAGCTGGTTTTTTTGGGAGGTTTTCACTAATCTCTGCAGGTTGTGGTAGTGCTGCTGTGCTGCATGTTGGGAAATAATTTTTTGGTGTATTGTAAGAAAAAGGCTTGCTAGGAGTTTTCTGAGGGGAAGAAGAGAGAAGGGCTCAGATAAATGTGGTTTTATTAAATGGAGAGGGACTAGGGTGACTAAAGGTATAGAGCAGATTACCTGTTAGTCATGTAGGAGGTACTCAGGTGAATTTCATGGAGAAGAAGGAAAAGGAAAGGAAAAACTATGAAAGAGCAGGTTAAGAATACGGCTTGCAGATTACCCAATGGTGGGAGTGGAAATACATAAAAAGGTTGTTTACAAACCTGTGTTCCCTGTCCTGATGTAGGAGGATCTGTACATTCCTGAGTAATCTCCACCTGTACAAAAGCTCCCATCTATTATGTACTCAATCTGTACGTAAATACATATATGGAAGCAGGTGTAACTGGCTTACATTTCTGCAGTGTGACAACTGCAAATTCTCTCTTGTATATATTTAGAGTAGTCACACCTCTCACTAAGGAGTGCAGGCACACTGGCAGGGAGAGCAGGCTGTCATTGTCACAGTGTACCTTTTAAATTCTGTGCATTTATTGTCTTATCATTGAGAAAGGCTTGTACTGAAAATGTTATGGAAATGAGAAAATTTTCCCTGTGGAGGAACTTACTCAAGGTATGGAATAGTCATATGGCTCCTGAGTTCATTCAGACAGCGTGTGTTTTCCTACAGCAATTGGCATGGTGAACATGAAGAGAAAATCTGGGGAAATCAATACCTTGTGCTGTTCACTTAGATGTAAACTATGAGTGTGTTGCTGTGATCGAGATGGCAAATACAGCTTTGAGCAGAGGAACGTGAAGCAGGAATAGAGAGGTAGTATTACAACTGTATTAAGTATTGATGAGGCAATTAGAATATTAATTTCTGGGCTTTGAAGTTCGATACAGTCACAGCAGAATCAAAACACGCTGCTCTCCAGTTAACATCACTGCAGGTGGGACGCAGGCCGTGTCGCTTGCAGCTTGTCCAGAGGGTCGGTGGCATGTAGAAACACTTGTGTCTGCCTTCACCCAGATTAATTACTCTTTTTATCTCAACATACTGGAGTTTGCTGATTTTGTATTAAATATTTTGTATGATAAACTAGAAAATCCAAAAGTACAATTTTTGTTAAAAAGGAAGAAAGGAATGCGGACAAATCCTGCCCGGTAAGTACATACGCTTCAGTGTGGGAGCAGGTTTTGAGTTTGTTTTGATACTTGATGTGAAATTTGCTTTCACATCAGAGAAAAACCTGATGTTGTGAGAAGGTGTAAGGGCATCACACTGTTGAAATCCTACATTTGTGTACTGTAGAAATGCAGGCAAGACAGGATCTAAAACGGTAACTCTCATTTTCAATAATAATTTATTCTTAATGTTTAGTTGGGTAGCTAATGAATTCAGGTTGCTTATGCTTGCTTAATAGAAGTATGTATAACAAAGGTGAAATTAATTAATTTGCCTTTTTTTTTTTTTCTCTCGAAAGCAGTTGCCCTCCGTGGATGCATCAAAGACACAAATTATGAAGCCATCTGAAACAAAGGTATGAATTCCTGAGGAACGCGTGCTTGCAGTTCAGCACAAATACATGCAGCAGTGGAATTTCTTTTTTAAGACTTTGCTACTGGGTAACTTTATTTTGTGTATTTCTTGTCTGCAGCTTAGTTTCCTCTTCAAAAAAGACCTGAAAAATGATATATAAAGCACTCACAGGATTTTGTGACAGCAATAAAAAATTTTAGTCAAAATTTTTAATTTTAGCTCAGTCATACTTTGCCACACGCGTATAGCTCCCCCAGTGTAGTTACAGGGTTATTTACCTGATGATAATTTTTCACATATTTAAAGAATTCAGGACAAGTTCCAGCTTTTAGCGTGCGTACAATCGCATCTTCTCATTAATCACATATCTTTGTCTGACAGCTTCCTCGCTTTGTCCTTTACGCTTGTTCTGTCTTGCCTTATGGCTAGAACTTCGCTGTGGAAGCTGTGTCATCAATCACGTACTTCACTTGTTAGAAGAGAGTCATAATCCTCCCTTATGCCTCTGTTGCCTAACAGAATTTACGTATATTCTTTAAACAAGTGATTAATGGTTCCCTCCCTCTTCCATCTTCCATGATGGTAACAGTGAAACCAACAAGAATTCGGAATACCAAACCAGACCAGCAGGGAGCTGGGTGGTGGCAGAAGTTAGGCCTGCCTGCACCTTGGGTAAACCTGAATAAAGAACGGGGCGGGCAGTGCTGGGGTTAGACGAGGCCTCTCTGGAGGTGGCCTGGTCGGGCAGAGCCAGCTCAGCAGGGACCTGCCACCCGCAGGGCTCTGGGTGGACAGTTCTGATGTTTGGTCACCTTCGTCATGATGATTTTTTTTCCCCCCCTTTGTCAAACAAGAAGTCCCTTTGCTGCAACTTGTATCTGCTGCCTCTTGTCGCTTTGGCACACGTCTCTGCAGACAGCCTCACTCCATCTTCCCTGTGTCTGAAGTTGGCCATTACATTCCCCTCAGCCTTTCATAACCCTTTACTTCCATGTGCACACGTAAAACTTGGACCGGTAGCAGAGAGCTGGATGACAATTAAACCTTTTCCATTTGTGCCCGATCATAAATGAAGGTATCTGCAAGTCCCCAGTCTCACCTTCCTGATTTCTTTGTGAGCAAACTCATTGGTATCATGTTCCTCACTGATGCTGTTCTCCACGTGGTTTAACCCAGACAGCTGACTAAAAATATTTTCAGTTTTTCACTGCTTGAAATTCGAAATGAGTCTCAGAAGAATGTGGTAAATTTCTAATCAGACCTTTAAAACTGGTGTTTTCAAGATGAGACAAAAATAGAGTAGCAGAGACTGGTAAACACAGATCCCTTTGAAACAATGTCCTGCATTTGCATGCGTAAGGCAATTAATGTTTTCTTTTAATGTCTGTTGCATTATTAATGTCTTCCTCCTACTGGATTAAGCAGATCGTCTGCATTTTGACAGTAGACTTCTTTGAAAAGAAATAAGGTTGCTGAGTCACTTTCACTTCTCGTCCTAAATTTCTTGCAAATTAGCAGCTCTGTCCTGGCTGCCTGCTATAACCACGCCTCACTTGTCTTGCTCGGAGTCTCTCTAGTGCGCAGCTACTCTAGATGTGCTCTGGACCCCTCCTTACCTTCTGGGTCTGTGTATGTGAATCCTTTGCCTCAAATTCACTCTGCCGGCGCCCAGTGGCTTTGGCTGGAGGCCTGGAGGAGCAGGACACAGCCACTGCCACCCAGAAAACCACATCCCATGCAGCTTTCTCCCTTCTGCACACACTGTGCCACCGCACTCTAAACGGGGGAACTAGTGAGAGGATACTGGGTTTCTCCTCCAGGCTATTTCTCAGTTTCCTGAGCCAGTTTGAAATGTGGCCTCTCGGATACCAGAACAGGGCAGGTGGAAGCAGGCAGTAGAAGGGGAGGCAGGACATATTTTTCTCTGTAGAAGTTCAGCGTGTGCTGTAAACTGTGTCTTCAGGCTGTGACTGCTCACAGCTGACTCAGATTCAAGGGGGACTCCAGAGTGGCCTTTGAATGTACAGTCTCGTGCTAAAACTCTTGGTTTGATTTGCCCAGAAATAATTTTTTTAAATTGGATTCGTACATTGTTATTGATAAAAGTGTACCTGTCTAAATAGATGTGTCTCTGTGCATGGGAGCACATACATGTTCATGACTGTGTGTTTTAACATGGCCTTGGCATCTTCACGTGTGCCAAAGTCTTGAAGCAAAGCGTTGCCCCTGTGAGTCTGGATATTATTCAGTGTTGTCATAGGGGAAGTCATAGTATGAGTGACTGTGCACTTTTTAAAAGATATACAAGAATACAGCATACTGTACACGAAAAATAGGTTAAGTAGTTAGTAAATAAATATTTACAATATTAAAAAAGAAAAGGCACGGATTTGCCAGTAACTGCTTTGGCAGGCTGGGAATTGGAAGTTATGTTCTGTATAGCTGTTGTCAGCTGTTGACAGAAACAAGAGCAGATATATGTTACTGTCTTACAGAAAAGATGTGTTTACTTTTCTTCTGAAAAGCATGTAAGGAAAACTTGAATTTGTGCTCTAAGAGCAGGGTCCCTAAAGTCCTGAGCAGGCAGCAGTCCTGCCGCAGGAAGAGTCAAACTGGATGTTTCCTGAACCTCACACTTGCACTTCTGTTGCATTTCTGTGCAGCCTTGCTGCCAAAAGACACCTCGTGTCCGACTGAGTCTTTGCTTTAGATGTTACATAAACACGTCCAAGCTTTTTTTAGCTTAAAAGTGTGAAAATTTAGGATTACCTTTTCAGTATAGGATTATTTAGTGTACAGGTACACAAATGGATGTGTGTGTCTTTGAGTTGGCCATAGGGTAGTCACGTAAGGAGGATGTACAAGTGGGGGCATATAAAGTAGGACTGCAGCTGATAACTGCAGTGTTTTAATCAGGTTAAACATAAGAGAAAATACAAAGTGAGGAATCTGAGAGCTTACATGATTCTGTTTTGTTTGAAATTTTTTTTCCCCACTCTGGGAAATTTGTGTCCTCCCTCTCTATCAAGACTTTACCTGTTGTGACTTCTTTACTGTGGTCTGCAGCTTCGAGGCCTCTGCCAGCTTTATGCCCAGGCATCTGCGTTTTCTGCATGTTCAGGATTTCCCAACCCAGTGTCTGTGGTTCAGTGTGTGGGTGTGAGTACTTGCATAACAAATGGTAAACAACTTGAGCAAATTTCCCTACGTGGTCAGCTAGCAAACAGAAGCCGGGTAGATCTAAATGGTAATTAGTGTTTGACAGCTCAAATGAAAACATTACAAAGCAATGAAAAACTTTAAATTGCTGCCTAATAGATTTTTTTTTGTTTGTTTTCACTGACTTTTAATGAGCTGCTGGGGAAAAAGCCCTATTATTTGTCTCTTAGTAACTTTCAATATTCTTGGTGTACTAGTAGAGTAGAGGGGATAGGGAGGGCTCTGTCTGTGGCACCACCTTCTCTTTGGCATCTCCAGATGACTTTCCAGTATCCACATTGGCTCTGTGCTGATTGTAGCACAGCTGAAATAGTGAGAAAAAACAGTAAGAAAAATATGGTGAGGCAGCTGGCATTTTCATTTTTCTTCTTAACCAGATGCCACCATTCTTTAATTTTCCAGTGTTTGCTCTTACGTGTTTCTACTAGTTCATTGCTTACTGCACCTTGACTTGACGTGAGTCACAGGAATTAATTTTATGGCACGGCTGCAAAAAAATTTCAGGTGTAAATCAAACTGTTCATTGTATTTGTTTAATACCTTTTTTCCCCTCCCCTTTCAATCCTTCCTGTGAGCAGTGTGTGTGTGTGTTTGCACACGTGTGAGCTCTCTCAGGTCGCTGGAGCAGAGGTCTGTGCCAGGATTTGTCAGTGGCAAAATCAAAGTGCTGGGTGGTAGTTACACAGCGTGTGTGCTCACAAGTGTGAACCTGTCTTCTTCTTTATATAAGTCGACCCCTTAGAAATAACCGAGCGTATTAATCTCTGTCTGAATGTATGTTGCTTATATTTCAGTCTACACCAACAACTGAAACAGAATCTGGGAAAAACACGCAGTTGACCCAGGTAAATACTTCTCTTTCACCTTCAGCGAGCTGTACTCTGGTCTTGGACGGACATTGAAAAAAGAGGCTGAACTCTTTGCTACTAGTGTGCCACATGAAACCTCCGTGTGATGAGTAACACACCTGGTGTGGAAGAGCAAGGGGCTGAGCAGTGTGGGCGTGCAGTGTGTGGGACAGTCAGGGTGCTTGATTGCTTCACAGCAGCTTAGGAAGGGTTCTGTTAGCCATCAATAAATCTCTCCTCGTTTCGGATGGGATAGAGCTCATTTTCCTTTTTAGTAGCCAGAATAGTGCTGTGTTCAGCATGGGACTTGGCATGAGAAGAATGCTGATAACACACTGATGGTTTCAGGTGTTGCTGAGAAATCCAGGACTTTCCAACTCCCCATGTCCTGCCCTTGTGCGGGTGCACACGAAGCTGGGGGGGAGCACGGCCAGAGCCGCGGGCTGGATTGGGAATATTGCCACTGAATGGTGGTAAAGGTGAATGATCCCAATTTTTTATTTTATGACAGCCAACAGACTCTCAAAATAAACAGCTGTCTGAGGAGAGGCAAAAGGAACCTGGTGGTGTAGCTTGTATAATTTTTCTCTCTCTCCTGGTTTGTTTTTTTCTTTCAGTCCTTAAGTATTTCCCTATCTAATGATACTGTTTATCTCTACACAGGGAAAAAGCCAAACCTCACCTTCTGTGGCAACAACTTCTAAACCAAATAATGCAGGACAAGCAACTACACCTCAGGCTGACCAACCTCCAAAAACGACCTCTGTAGAGACAGCAAAGGTATAGTAGAAGTAGCAATCCAATTTTTATTATTTATGTTATTGTAGGGGTTAGAAATTCACGTCAAGATGGATTCTCATGCTGAATACTGTAAAGTGAGACTGGGCCCCCCGAAATCATAATGTAGGAAAGCTCAGAAGCTGTCTTGTGTTTGAAGGTGTGTATGACATACCTCTTTGTGCTGCTCTAAAATCTGGGACTTAGAAACTTCACGCCTTACCCGCTAATTAGCTAAACAGCATCCTGAAGATACCACTTCCAGCCCACCCGTGACAGCATTGGTGGATAAGCATCAGCTGCAGGTCAGGCTGCCCAGCCGGATGGTGCTGCTGGTTGGTGCTGGTTGTTGGGGGATCCTGACGTGCATCCACCTTTTGTGGTCCTCTTCG
The DNA here is from genome assembly GCA_010365825.1 of Otus sunia. NCBI lineage: Eukaryota > Metazoa > Chordata > Aves > Strigiformes > Strigidae > Otus > Otus sunia. The sequence goes on along the minus strand of ML997877.1, from coordinate 32,980 downwards.
TACGTCTGTTTTCATTGTCCAGCACGCTCTGGCTGTTAGCCAAGCAAGTGACATTAAGATGATCACTATTAGCCAGTTGCTGAGTCCAAAAACATATGCATGGCCTCAGAGTTGGACATTTTAGGCTGGGCTCGGTGTTGTGCAAGCTGCAGCTGCTCACTCAGCCACTAGGTAGAACCAGCTTACCATTTTGATTCAAAATGTGGATGAAGAGGGACAGTATAGGCATGCCTGAGTGGAACGTCTGTTGTACTTGGTTTTACATGTAGAATTTTTATCATAGAGACATATAATAAAGCCATCTCTTATTTTTTCTCTTACTTCTCCAGCCCAAGTCTGAGAAGGTGTCCGTAACGGCTGGTGCAGGCGCAGCTGCTGCAACTGTTGCTGCTGCAGCTGAGAAGTCAAGCACAGAGGTTGGTAAACATGGTCCCAGACAAATGCTTCCCTTGTAGAAATGTCTCGGAGAGTGCTTGTCTCTGAAACACTTCAGGTTCAGACAAAATAAGCTGGTAACTGCTGAAGTATTGCTGTGCAGTAGTTACGTGTGGTGGTGACGGACCATCTGAAAGGACAGGTAACAAGCTAGTGGCGTCTCATTTGTGATTTGTCAAGCAGGATTTATTGAGAATCACTTTTACCACAACTAGCATAAAATTAATTACTCTTTATCTTCAGTTATGTTTGTGTATGTATGTGTGTGTATCAGCTGGTTATCTCGTTCCTGACACTGGGGAACGAGTTTAAGAACAGTTCTCACTGAAAAATTTGTCAAGTGCAGGACCTACTGAAAGAAAGCTTTTGATTTGGTTTCCAGGAGTTTTCTACAGATTCACCAGATGATTCAGATTTTTTTTTCCTTGTACAGTGTGGTAACTTCCATAATGCTTTGCTTCTGTTTTAGACTGCTATGGATGAGTCGGCACTAGATAGCCTGATAGATACTCTAGGTGGACCTGAAGAAGATGTGCCTGCTAGTCCTGTTTACACTGGCCCGGAAGTTACGGTACTTACATTTTAAATTATTAATATTTAGAAGATTCATCCCTAAAATAGGTCTGTAGTTGGTCACTACTATGTTGATCCAGTATTTGTCTCTTTGATCTGCTAAGAGGTGGAATAGAATTTGCACAGTTGCATTTTTGTGTTGTTTTTGGTAACCCCGAAATGATGCAGTTCTGTATGTAATGCAGTAGAAAACAGTAAAGTGTCAACAGAGGAGGTTTGTTGCTTTTTGAACTGACTTCCAAGCATGGTCTCCAGTGGATTCACAAAAGGCAGTGATGGAGGTATTAGAGAGCCTAAACAACCCAGGAGATTTCATTTCTACTTGAGAAAGAGTAAAATGTTGAGACTTTGGGGAAGAATGCATACTTCTCTGACTTAGAATGGGAGAGTATCATAAAGAGGATTAAGATAACAAGCTCAACGGCTCAGCGCAGTACTCAGCCATGATAAAAATGTTGTGATTTATAAATATTTGAAATTCAGTCTGGGTGCAGCAATGTTCTATGGTCCGAGACACTGAAGTGGCTTCTGTTAGTGCAGAGGGAGTCTGGCCGTGGGGTGCGGGGTTCGGCGGGGGGATGTGCCCTGCTGAAGCTGGTCGAGATGTGTGTGCGTGGCGCTGGGTTCTGAGAGACACACGGTCCAGGACTGGCCCTCTGACCCACCCAACCCGCGCGTTTTCTTTCCAGAAGTGTCACTACCTTAGAAATTCATTTCAGAAAGTGACCGCAAAAACATGAATGTGTGTGTTCTTTTCATAGGAAGATATATCTTCAAGATACTTGGAAGAAATGGGTAAACGGGAAGGTAGTCTCCCTCCAGAGTATGTTAAATTGTTGAAGGTGAGTGAGTTAAAAATAATTCTTCATGCATATTTTCTTTCATACTATATGTTTTTGCTCCCCATTTACCACAAAGTTTATTCTTGTTTTAGGGCAAAGGGGATCGCAAAGATGGAGTCCCACCAAAAGTAGATGAACGCGACGAAGTAAGACCTTTTTCTTTATATTAGGTGAAAATAACCCAATTATCTTTGGAATCCTAGAAAAATTTAAATGTTGCCTGTCTTCCAAAAATCCCAGGAAGTGGGAGAGGGCTGTGGGGTGCCAGATGACATAGATACTGATAAAACTACATAGAACTTGGATCAGATGTTTTTAATAAAGAAGTAGGAATTTTCAGGACACTGGCTGAAGCTGCGACAAGTCAAATAAATACTCGTAGAGGTATTTGGCATAATATTAACAAAGGGAAGAAATAGCAGCTATGCATACAGGAGTCTCTTTGTAATGTGTAGTGAACATTACTTGAGTTCCTATACTTAGGAAGAGAATTCTGTAAGACAGCTTAATTTTACTGTTTATGAGCTTAACATATAGAAATAAAAGGTTACTGAGCAAGGGACCAACGAGTACAGGGAAATAACTTCATTTTGTCTGTGACATGAGGTCACTGTGAGAGTGAGCGTGGAGCACGCTCAGCTTCTAAACCGAGTTTGACAGCACTGATATTTGCACTTTAATAATCACCACCTGGTTTGTGATTTCTTGCCCAGAAGCCGATGACAGATGATGAGCTTGCAGAGGCCCTGTCGTCTGAGTTCACCTGTAGCATTGCTCCTGCTGAAGAGAAGAAGACAAGTCTGACAGAGGTATTGATATTTTTCCTGCCATTGCATGCCTTTGTTGCAGTGAAACATTACCATTATCATCCTAATATTTCACTTGGAAATGACCTTTCCCCTTCTTTTTATTTTTGCAAACTTGCCTGTAATTTCCTCTCTCTCCCAGAATCCAAGTAAGGAAGGAGAAATCGTGCAAGTGCAAGCAGCAAGTTCAGTCAAGACCTCAGTTCCTCCTAAGGAGAAGAAAACAAAATCAAAAGAGGTATACACAGTCATTCTTTCGACTAGTAAACTTCTAATTAAAATTTACAAACACATGCCGTGTTTTATGTGTGCCTGGTCTTGTAAAGATGCTCATCATCCTCGTTTGCGGTTGTAAAACCTGTTTTTATGGTAGAAAATGGGTGTAACAGGAATTGGCATTGCTCAGACGACTGTACCTTAAAGATCTGGCCTTCGTGGTTCAGATGATTTTGCTTCTGCATTCTGCGGTTCTTCTGGCTAGAGGCAATAGGGTAGAAAAATGTGTTTTCTTAGCTATGTGAGGTGTGTTTAAAACTTGGCTATGATGTAATTTTCTCACCTTTTACAAACCTTTCTTTTTCCCTCTACAGAGAGCAAGTGTGACCTTACCCTTTGTGGGTTTGCCATGGCGGAGCAAATGGCAATTGTGTTTTGTGATACTGTGTGCTTTATTTCACTTTCTTTTTTTATTCTTTTCCCCATCTGCTTAAGAGGAGATATGTCTAGATTACACTGTGCAAATCTTGCTACATAATTTGCCATATCCTGCAATGTGATATTAAGGAAATCGGGTAAAGCCAAGACAGAAATGACCATTCTGGTGCTGGCAGTTTGCTTCATACACAGCATAAAATGTATGTAAGGTAAAGCCTGTGTCAGTTTGAAGAAGTAATGATTTGCATATCTTTTTAAATACAGGAAATTAAAGAGGATGCTGTGGAAGCTCTTCTTGATACTCTTGGTGGACCTGAACCTGAACCTGAAGAAGATCCTACCCCTGTTGTGGAGGTGTCAGAGGTATAATCTCACTCCTTTTTTCCGCAGCTTTCAGACTCTGCTGTGGAATCCTGAGTCCTCTTTGTTAGACACTGTACCACTGTGTTCATATCAAAGGCCTGAGGAATGTCTGAGTCTTATGTGATTAAGAAGATTAGAAAATGAAGAAATCCCAAGTGGGTACAGGTGGAGGAGGATGTAGTGAGATGGTCTGGAAAACGATAAGCGTTTCATTTGGCTGTCCAAGCACACACCCCCCCCTCGCCCTGTGTTAGCTGTAGCTGCTCTGTTTTCTCTCCCAAGCACTGCATACAGCTCATAGCAAGCTTCCGTTTTGCACGTATTTGCTGTTTGATTTTGAGTTAACATTTTGAGGTTTTAGTGCCTGTACTCCCTTTCCCATCAGACCCCATTATCTTTCTAATTTGGGTCTTGCCTTTTGCTGTGTCTTCCAAGACTTGTTTTTCTTCAACAGGTAGATTTGGACAGTAGCCCTCTGTTTGTATGTTAAACTTTGACTTTTTAGTTTAGTTTTGCAAACTCTCCCGATAACCCTACTAATACCAGTTATTTTCCCCTTACAGCTCACAGCAAACAAATGTCAGGGAAATAGCAGAAAATTTTTTGTTGCCAAGAGAAGATGTTGGAGCTCAATGTCGACAGAAAAGAGCGTGTTGTGTTGTATTGCAGCTTCAGTCACTCTGGGCCTTCAGATAACTCAGTGGGTGCATTGCTTCGTGAAGGAGGTCGAGAGCGTTACAAGCTGTGTTTCAGTAGCAGTGATGGAAAAAGATACAGAATTAACAGCTGGTAGAATCAGAGTGATGAAATCCAAGGAAACCTGAGGATTTTGTACACCCCAGAAATTCTAAAAATACCTGCCACAAAGTTGTGGCTCTGAGCAGTGTCTGAAGTTTTCTAGAATTTAAAATAAGATAGCTGTATTCACGTATGGCATTGATTCTTAAACTGTGATGATTTTACCACAGACATTTGATAGGAATAAGTTGAGGAGTTTTCATATCTTGATACATGAATAATTTTGTCTGATGATAGTACTTCTTCAAACAATAGGCTGAAGAATCTTGATAGTGAAGTCGAGCGTACTTTGAGTTTTTAATTTCTCTAAGGTGCTTTTTTTCTTCTTTTTTAAGGCGAAAGCTAAAGAGAAAAAAGAAAAAAAGGCTGGAGAACATGATGATACAATACCTCCAGAATACAGGTTAACACCAGAGTTGGTAAGTTTTTCATATCCCCATTGCTGTGTCAAGAGGGCACTGTGTCTGACTCTTTCTCCTCACAGAGAGGGGAAGAACATGAGGAAAACAGCAAAGTTAGTATTGAATCAACAGCTTTCTCCTGATGGTGATTTCTGTATCTCTAGCTTCCTTCCCTTCCTTTGTGGGCACAAATGAGTTTTTCAGGCGTTCTGAGCCAAGATCTGACCTTCCCGGGTCACACACTACTTCTCCAGTGGTGGTGTTACTCCTTTCCAATACTAAACCTCAGTGTTGTAAAATCCATCCCTGTACAGCAGTGCTCTTGGGTATCGCTTTGCAGTGTAACCTTGAATCACTATTGAAAAATGGTATGAAAATGACACTCCTTTTTTCAGATTGTCACTTCAGGTGATGGAGATTCCTTCAAGGTTAAGCAAAACAACAATAGAACTGAGATGTGTTTTCCATAAAGTTCAGAATTGAAAGTTTCTGTGACGCTTGTTAGTATAACCGACGTTAGCAAGGTTGCTGTATAAACTGGCCTAGCTGGAGCTGAATATTGACATTCTGTTTTGAAAGCAACAATTCTACCCCTCTTTTTAGAGATTTCAAGGCTGCCTGACTACAAACCTGGGATTTAACCCCCTGTTTGTTCAAGTGTAAAAGTTTGTCTTTTGCACTCAAAGCTCCTTTTCCTACTGGATGAATTCCTGCTCTGCACTATGGAAGTCATTCCTGCAGCATATTGAGACTGATAGCAATGAAAATTCTTGGCCCTGTGCTGACATCACATTTGCTTTTTGTATCCACTTACCCGGCCATGTACAATTTTTCCCTGTTTAGGGAAATCCCTGTTACGGTGTCACTGATTTCACTTTGTGTGTATCATTTATTTTATATTATTTTGTTGGTGATGTTGGAGTATGGCGCTTCTTGTAACAAAGGAAAGATGTCAATAACGTTTACTTTACTTTTAGGATAAAGATGGAAAACCAATATTGCCAAAGCCTGAAGAAAAACCTAAGGTTAGAAAACTGACAGTATTGTAGGAGTGTGAACTGATACCCTGTTTTCTCCCTCTCTGTCACCACTTCTCTCTGTGCCATTAAGTAAGTCTCCTGGTCTGCCTGTGTGCTTTGCTTCCTTGTGCAAAACCTGCTGATCTGAATTGTCAGGTGAAAGCTGGCTGTATTGAAATTCACTGGTGGTGGATGAGGAGCTCGTAGTGAGGAAAAGGCTTGGAGATACTGAGATAGGAGAGAGCTGCAGAAGTGGTTGGTGACACAAACAAAAGCTGTGTGGGGTGTTCTGCAGAGGTCTGCTAGAGCTGTTGAAGGAAAGGGAGAGGTGAGGCAGGAAAATCTGTTGTTTTCTCAACCATTTCCTCTCATTAGTCATCAAACATAAAGGAACACGACTGGAAAGAAGGAAAAAGCTGCTGTTGACGTTTTCCTAATCACAAAGACCAACTTGGACTTTGCAAAAAGTATCTGTCGTGGCCTAGAAGGTGCAAGAGAGAAAGAATTAAGAGATCAGCTGTGCTCTGAGGGGACCAGGCACTGATCTTAGGAGACAGGCCTTCCTCTTCCACAGGGAGCATGAAAGAGATGTCACACACAAAAAAAACCCACAAAAAACCACCACACCACCGGAAGATGAATGTGCCATGAGTTAAGGGAGGTTGGTTCATAGTTTGACTAAGGTTCAGTACAAACTCAGAGCAGAAGATGAGCTCAGAATCATGAAGGCTTATGCCAGAAGAATTAAGCAGTTGGTAGAAGAGTCAGTATTCCTGTGCTCTTCCACCTCTGTCAATCAGAGACACAACTGTCGTTGAATCCTCGGTCTGTAAGTGAACTGCAGGGGTATCAAAGTCACATGTTGCAGTATTTTTCTCAGCTCTGCTTCACTATTTATCACTTGAAGAAGGCGATTTTGAGCAAGATGTGTTCGCCAGTATTCCTGTGGTACCACCAGTAATTTACATCTCTGAAACCAAATCCAGGAAAAAAAAGAAGTTGCATCAATAGCTGAAAAACCTTCAATCGCTTACAGTTCTTCCTTGATTCCTGGTGGATGCACAGTTGTTCTTCCTTTGTGATTTCAGCTAGGGCTTCTGTTCCTTTGGACAGCCACTCTGCAGACCCTTAAGCACATGCAAGGGCATTACTTTTGTGGAAAAAAGCCTAAATGCTCTTTTGATTCAGTGGTTGAAAGAGGAATTCAGACATTATGAAAAGTGGGGCCTTCTGTGATGAGGCATTTTATGAAGACTTGGGGGCTCTGATCCACAAAGGAAGGAAAGTAGGAGGGAAAATAGGAGACTCTCCTTCAGAAATGTCATTTTACATATGATGAGTTTGACCAAATAAGCCCTAACCTAGCAAGTGAATGGTGATCACTGCTAGCAAAGATTTCAACATTTAGGTGTAAGCAGTAGTTTGAAGGGTCCCAGGAGCATTAGTAACAGACCACAGCAGTGTGTAGATCACACGGTACTAGATCCCATAGTACTGACAGACTGTGGCAGGTCACAGAGTCGGGACCTAAACCTGCAGTTTATTCACTTTTCCCTAAAATGTGCACAGTGAAAGCCACAGAGTGTCAGCAGTCAGTGAGTGAACAAGCTAAGGGGACTTCTGGGTGACACCACCCTGAGGGAGCTCTGCTTCTGCTGCAAAAAGAAAAAAAAAAAAAGGGAAAATCATAATCTGATGGTTCTGCTTTCCACTACCTATACGTAATGTGTACTTGAAGTATTACAACAACGTGATGCTGTTACAGTAAATACTGCCTACTAAATATCAGCATTCTTTTTTTTCTAATTAAGAGGTTGTATTTTCCTTTTCAGTAGCCCTGTAAACAGTATTGAACGTAATGTTCTCTGCATTATACTGACTTTTGATAACAAAGCAACTGACTCATTCTGAAAAGTGTTTTTCTTAATTTTATGTGCTTTGAAATTCATGCTGTTTTGCTGCACGTAAATGTGAAAGGTTATTTTGGTGTAGGCTACATAAGTTTTCCTGCTTTCTGAGTAGCTGAAAATACAGTTCTCAAAAAAATAAATCAAAAGCAGGCAGTGAGTCACCTGTACCACTTTTGTCTTTTTTGCAGCCTTTGAGCGAATCTGATCTTGTGGATGAATTTTCGAAAGACTTTGCCGGCCCTGCACAGCCTGCAGCACAGCCCAAACCATCAAAGCCCAGCAGCACATCCAAAGTACGTCTTTCTAGTTCACTGAAGATGCTGACAGTGATAGTTTTGCTAAGACTGGATAATGCTACTGTTCTTCCAAGAGAAATATTTCCGTTTCTGTTTTTCCCACCCTGTTGCCTTCAGTGGAACACGCAGTATTGGCACTTGGTCCTTAGCTGAGGGGCATCTACCTTTAAATTTAGACTTGTCTTTCTTGTTTTGTACTGCATTTAAAAATTTAAAAAAGCCACTTAACAGGTACATTTTGGGTTACTGAGCATATTCAGTAAAATGCAGTGTAATTGCCCTGTTTCAGAAGCCTTCAGATCCCGTGTCTGCAAAAACTACCCAGGATGAAGTGGTCCCTCGTGCTGCAGCTTGCACCGTGCAGTCGTCAGCTCCATCAGCCGTGTCCTCAGTGAGTTGTCTTAGCCAGAGCTAAAGCAAAACTCAGTGCTTCGTTTGTGCAGTTGTGTAGTGCATTGGCAAGATGCTTATCTCAGTGTTGCATATTCTCCCTCCGTAGAGGTAAGCCACAAAGGCTGAGTGCTTTCCAGAAAAAATCCAGTCAAGCACAAACTGAATGGGGAAGTCAGTGACCCTCTTAATAGAGGAAGTCAAACAGACAGTTCTTGTGGTCTGCTCGAGCTCTTACTGCTCTAAAAGGGACGTTTGTGAACTCAGTACTGCAGGGAAAGAAAAGTTCAAGAGGGAAATTGTGCTACTGAGTGTTCTGGAGGATTGCATTACTGGCAGACGTTCTTGCATCTCTGCTCAGAATATATACGCTTCTGTTAAAAAACAAAACAGCCAGCCAGCCCCCCTGTGGAACATTTTGTCTGTGAGTAAGGCTGTGGAAAAGAGGAGCCTGTTCACAGAGCAACCTCTGTCTGAGTTTCCTTATGCCTCGAACTCAGCAGATCCCGAGTATGTGAAGACAGTTAGGAAGAGAAGCGTTACAGTTTTTGGTGTTTTCCCAGAGTACCGTGTGGCTGGCAGTGGTAGGATATGACGAGGTTTCTTCAGTTGCAGCTGATCTCCAAACCACGACTCGTTTTTTACTGTATCCTTGCAGGTGGGTCACGTGACAGATGAAGCACTGGAAGCCTTGTCCAGTAGCCTGGGAAAGAGGGAGCCTGATCCAGAGGAAAAGAAGCCTGCTGTGGACAAAGTTAAGGTAGAGAAACAAATGGACCTGTAAGCGTGGACTGTTGATGTCGTTGTCTTCAGCGTTACTGAGGCTAGAAACAATTCAGAAATAGTATTTCACTTTTAAAAAAAAACATAAGTTAATCCTTTATGCAGTTGTGTTCTGCTTCAGAAGTGTTAGTAGGATTTCAACACACTGAGTACCTTTTCTTAATAATTTTGCCTGTTGCTATACAACAGTTCCCTCAGTGTCTAAAAACTGCATTTGCGCTGTGTCTTACTGCTGAACTAAAGCAGAGCTAACACACGTCAGAGGTGGCATACAGCATGCTCCTTTCTCAGACGGGTACAGATTTGTGGTGAATTGTGTAAATTAGTAAATTAGGAATGATATGTAAAACTTCGGGTTTTGTCATTGATCTGGTGTCGTGGTTTAAACCCGACAGGCAGCCAGACACCAGGCAGCCACCCGCTCACCCTCCCCTGCCCCAGGGGGAGGTTTTTATCTGGCAGTTGGATTGAATTAGGAAGACTAGTTTGGATCAGGAGACTGAAGACCTTAAATGCTTTCTCGTAGGCATTTCTGTTGGGATGTAGTTATTTCTTTTTCTTAATACTATTTTTATTTTGCCTTCACAGGAGAAAACCAAACAGGAACAACGCAAAAAACTGGGTGAAGATGAAGAAACGATTCCTCCAGAGTACAGATCAACAGGAGGAAAAGTAATTCCTTTCATGTGCTGTCTTAGTCTTGCTTCCCTTTCGTTCCTCAGAATGTGTGGATTAAACTGAAACTCCGTTTCAGTTTGAAATGTTGATGTTTAGTTCAGCCATTTTTATAGTATATAAAAATGGCAGTTTGTCGTTTCTGCACCTCTGACAGGTGTCATGAGGTGCCTGCAGGCTCAGAAGAGGTTTAGCTACAAGTAATGAACAATTTGGGCTGAAATCAGCGCACGGGTGTCTTCCATTGGCCTTTTGTATGTTAGAACTTATTAACTTGTGATTGGTCAAAGCTGCCAAAAAATTCCAGCGCTTCAAGGTGGTATTTTCAAAGATTTCAAGTATTTTCAAATAAAATCAAACGTCTCCACGCGACTCCTTTGGCACAGGCGGGCTGCTCAGGTCTAGCCAAGTCTCGCCCAACTCCGCCGCTGCGGCCGCTGTGAAAAGCTGCGGCTGCTCGCTCAGGGCTGCGTTACCAGCCTGGAAATCGGGATTTCCTCTGTGAATTGTGCTGTTTCCATAGAAGTTGAAACACGAAGTAGGGAAGCTCGGAACCCCACACTGAATCACTTTTCAGCACTCGGGTGTTTTTCAGTTACAGGACCTGGGTTTTTTCACGGCCACTTGGAGTAACGCGCTGGAGGTGACGAGTTAGATCCTTTTCCTGGGGAACACTCTGTCCTTCAGCCAATGCTCTCGGAGTTCTTGTGTTCCGTGGCCGTGTAAGGCTGCTTGGTTTAATATAAGGGGATTTTTCTTTTGTAGGATAAAGATGGAAAACCACTCTTAGCAAAACCGGAAGAAAAATCCCAGGTAAAAAAGTGACTGTTCAGATAAATGTTTCATTTGTGAATTACTTGCCCAAATGTCAGTAAGGTTTCCCAGTCTTCAGTTTAAAAGCAGAGTTAGACTGTGTTACCTGCTGGCTTCTTAATAGATGAAAAGGCCTAAAAGCTCTTTTTTTTCCCTTTCTTTTTAATGATAGCCTATGAGCGAAAATGAACTTTTAGAGGGTTTGACAGAAGGATTTTCCTCTTCTCCATCGCAATCAGCACCGTTACCTACACCAACTGTAAAAAAGGTGAGTATATTTGATTTCTGAAAATCTGGTTTATTTTCAAATTACTTCAATAATCTGGATATTTTATTTGTTTTCCTTAAAGTTTATGTAAACTTTCTTAAATAAAATGTAATCACTCAATAAAATTAAGAAACTTAATAAAAAAAGAAAGTCTATGTAAACTTTCCAAAATAAAATTGAGTAACTTAATAAAATTCAGTAATTAAAATATTTTTTGCAATAAATCAATAGGAGAGCAGGACTTTGATAATAAGAAAAAACTAGTAAGTTAGTTGTCTTTTTACCAGCTGCTTGCATAAGTAATGCTTTGCAGTTGAGAGTTTTAAAAGTGTTACTTGGGACTCTGGATGGGCTTGGTGAAGTCTTAGCTCCTCTGAAGTCACGTTAAACCTGCCTCTGACATAAGCTAGGCTTACCCAGGAGCTGCGGTGGGAGGGTGAATGTGAACAAACATGCCAAACAGTTGCAGAGTGCTTCTCGGGAAGGGGCTTCAATCTGAAATAAGTAGAGCTTCTAAGAAAGATCAAGTCCTAGAAATCAGCTGTACAGGCATCGCGTGCCAGGTGCGTGGAATTCGATGCGTGTTTTTCTCTTAGTAACGATGCTGTGTCTTGTTTCAGAAGACCAGGAAGGGTGACAAGCCCGCAGATTCCTCGGAGGTTATCTCTGCTGCTACAGTTTCCTCAGTGCACTCGGCAGCTCCTCTAGCTTCTACCTCGGTAAGCGACCCCTTCTGTGGGTCCTGGGCTCAGGCTGAGCTGTGGGGCGGGAGGTGTCGGCGGACGGGGGGGTTTCCTCCCTTCGGGCGAGGTGGCAGCTGCCTGTGCAGGTGCTCTCCGTGTTGGGCTTGGGCCTTTAGCCGAACCACACCTTTCTTTTTCCTGACTAGGTGGTGGCACCATTTAAAATAAAAATAGTGTGGTCATTACCGTAGTGGCCAAGTCATGCGTGGAAGCCTCTAAAAGGAGGAGTTCAAGCTTAACGCAGGGTCAGGCAGCGCCGTGACCTCCTTTTAGTGCCCGGAGAAGGAGTGGGGATGCTGCCTGGCTCACGCTGTCTCCGTTCTGATCTGTGCAGGGGCAGCTCCCTCTAGTGTTTCCAGCCGGGTTTGAAAGGCGACTGTAAAGCTGCTCCCCCCTGGCTTTTAGCTGGTTTTAAGGGCTTTTTTTTTTTCCGAACCAGTGTTTGAGTAAAACCGGTGTGAGTTAGCAAAAGACCATACATACTGTAAGGATAAAAATGTTAATACGTTTTAATTCAGATTGACACTTCCTTAGCAGCTAATCTGCAGTGGTAATGATGTTGGCAAAATGAATGGCAATTACCAAAACCCAAGCTTTTCGTAGAACTGTTCTCATTAGATCAGTTAGGCTTATGTGTAACAAAAGAAAGCCATTAAAATACATTCCATAACCCCCGCTTGAAATCGTGTTTTCTGTAGGTCTAAATATTTTTTTTACAGTTTTTTCCCCAGCTATTGCACTACATTGTAACTGCAGAGGAAGAGCTGATTGTTCATTGTTTGCTGAAGTTGACAGTTCATTAGTCAGTACTCAAATTAGCTTGATGAATTAGATTATTTTTACAGCAGATTTGCTTTCACGAGTGTGTTTATACTTTGTCAGGGGGGAAAGGAGATGGATGAAGCCTTGGATCTCTTGTCTGATTCCTTGGGAGAGAGGGAACCGGACCCTGACGAGAACAAACCAGTTGTGGATAAAGTAAAGGTAACAAAAAACGTTCTGGAACATGTGCAGTCTGGGGGGGGAAGAAAAAAAAAAACAAAACAAAAAAAAAAACAAACCCAAAAAACCTAGAAATCTGAGACACTTACATTACTTCTTCAAGATTTTTTTTTTAAATGGTGTACTGCAGTACTGCTTACATACTCACAGGAGTATATGGCATGTGATTTTCAGATGTAGGAGTAAGGTAGAAAAGTAGAAAAAAACAGATATTCTGATGTTGTGCTACACATAGGCGTATCAACCACTCCTCAGTCAGCTGGATTACTTGTGTGTTTTGTGAAAAATGTGGAATTAGTTTCTCTAGCCACTTGGAGATAAGAAATATTATAGGAAATTGGCAATAATTTTATTTGGGTGCTTGTTACTGTCATTATTCTATGCTTGTTTCTGTTTGTTTTGTCTTTCTTTGTGTAATTGTCTAAAGACCTTTCTGCTAATAAGAAAATTAGACTCATTTCTGCATAATAGCTGTAGTAATAATAAATTGTAAGCTGAAATACCTAAGGACATTGCTGGAGAAAATAAACCACCATAAGGTGCCCATGAATCAATTTAGGCTGGAATCTAGAAGAAGGTGTTTAATCTCGGGCCAGGCTTGTGTGCAGAGGTTGGTGGCTCCCGTAGGAGCAGGTTTATGAGATCTGGGTGTGGGTGTCCCCTGGCACAGCAAGGGAGCGAGGATGTGCGAGGTCTCAGCAGCTCCCCTCTGCTTCGGGGGAGCTGTAGGAGCACAGCTTGCTTCGTGTGTTGCTCTTCACAAAGGCCTGGAAACCACTTCATATTCAAAAATGGAGGGAAAAAAAAAAGAGATCCGTAAAATGTCTGTGTGAACAAATACAAAAATACTCCTCAACAATGTGCTTAAAAACCTGCTTGTCTCTAAACCAGGTGTTTTGATTGGCGTGTTTCTGGTATGATTGCCAGAACTCGGAGCAGCATAACCTGAAAAAGTCACATAGTGGGAGGAACACTTCCCCCCTTGGTGCAGTTTTCAGGAGCTGGTGCTGGGTCAGGGACTGAGCCTGGCTGCGACGGCTGAGGAGGAGCGTGGTTTGGGTGTGGGTGGGTGAGTGCCCTGGGTCCTGCCACAGGGGCTCGGGTCCCTTCGTGGGTGGGACGCGGCAGGAACGTCAGGTTGGTGTTACAGCTCGGGGCCTGGGTGGGATGCGAGGCAGAAGGGTGGACTGACTCCCGCTCACACTGTCGAAGAGCAGAACTGAAAGTTGACAGAAGTTTTTTTGTGTGTTGGGATGCTGCTGTCTCTATAAATGTTTAATTTATTCGATGTGTACACTTATTGAGAGCCAGTAATTTTAAAACTTCCAGGCCTGAAACACACTTCACAGTGAAACAAATCCATGTTTTTTTCTGGTAGTTTTAAAATTTTAAATTCAAAAAAGGCACCTGTCCCAGATTTAATGAGTGCTCTGACTTACTGTCTGCTAACATGTCTAACATAAGTACTAAAGCTGTTAAAAAATTTACATGCTTTCAGGAAAAGGCTAAATCTGAACACAGAGACAAACTTGGAGAAAGAGATGATACTATCCCACCTGACTATCAAAAACTTCTGGAGTCAGGGGAGCAGGTAAGGAAAAGCTTTGTTACTTGGGGTTGTTTTTGCACCACCAGAAAGGGAAGCTGAACCAATAAGTGTGTGTACTGCAGTTCTGTATTAGGGTTAAACACGTAAATATCGGCTGTTTAGAGTAGCTCTGTATATTCTTGCATGCATTTAATTCAAAAAAACAAACAACTTAGGTGTTTTTTTTTTTCTTTTTTTAATTGGGCAGCTTGAACAAGTCAGTCAGTTTGAAGCAGCCAGTAGCAGTCAGTGTCCTGGAGATTTAGGAATATGGATTCCAGTTACACTGGCCTGGCTCAGTGGTTTAGGTGCTCCAGAAAACCAGGTGAAAAAAACAGGGTGTTTTTTTAACAGCTTGGCTTTATACTCCGCTTTGGAACAGGTGACAGTTGCACGCTGTGGTAATAATCCCTGTTCATTACCAGTGGTTTTCTTCCCAGTTTGGGGACAAAGTGTCTGTACAGGCATGACCCTGGTGGTGAGCCTAAAGCCCTGCAGCGCTGCCCTTCGCTGGAGCACGGGACTGCTCTGACCATGATTTGATCTGCTCTGGGTCAGGGAGCTGTTTTCCAGGAGACTACAAGGACAGAAAGATGATATTGCAGATGTAGTCAGAGTAGCAAACCCTGAAGGCACATCGTGAACTCTGCGAATACCCATTTTCCAGTGGGAAAGAAAATAAATCAGCTCAGAACGGTGCAACTGTCTTGGCAATCTGTAAATTCCTGGTGTCATACAGAAGTGTTTGCATCTAAAATACGATCTGACACGTTCAACGTGAGGATGTAATCTTTCTTCTTCCCAAGGGTAAACCAGTAAAGCCAGCAGCAAAGGACGATGTGAAACGCAAAGGAGAAAAGGTAACGTTTACACTGTTTGTTTCATGCTGTGGTCCGGGATTTTTTTTTGAAGTACTGTTGTTGTAGGCTCAAGGGGTGATGCATTTCAAATCCTCACAAATGCTGCTGAACGCAGTAGGTAATAGCGTGGGCAGCAGTACTTTTGTGAAGTCTAACTCTTCACCAGAAGTACAGTTTTTATGCACAACAACGCTGTGAATGTTCAGGTCCAGTATTCAAAGAAATCGCATATCTTGGAAACCTCAGACAGACATCCCTGTTCTAACATATGTATAGAGCTCAGGTGTGGGGGTTTTGTTAGGAAAGGGATAATTAAAGCAGACAAAAATTCCTGAAACGTTAATCTGACTGTGGGAAGCACTGCATATTGTGTGACTTCGGAATTAAAATCATTGCAGAAGCCCACAGATGACTCTGCAGCTATCGATGCCCTGTCAGGTGACTTCGATACTTGTGCAAAGGCTCCTGCTACACCACAGCACTCAAAGGTAGGACATTTTCTGCTAATAACTTGCAAAATAAACATTTTTTCACCGCTCTGTGAAAGCTCCTCACTTTTCTTTGCGGTAGCTCAGTTTAGAGCATCTTTGGAAGGCGCTGTCCAGATGTGGTGAGTGTCTTACAGTGGAAGTCTGATGTGTCTTGCTGTGCACTAAATATTTGGAAGAAGCAATGTTTGTCATATTTAGTCTTTTAGAGGGGTAAAGGCTCGGAGAAGTAAGTTGAGCAGAGAATTGTGCTAGCAGTTCTTGTACAGATTAGTGCGTCCAAAAAAGGTAGAGGCAGAGAAATCTTTCTTCAGTGATTGCGTGCACTACCTAGTGACAGTTGTAGGCTGGAACTGAGAAACAGCCCAGGAGGGTTTTGCAGAGAGAAATGGTAAAAACAGAAACGAGTTTTAGATGTGTTAGGGAAAACAGTAGAGCTGACAGAGATGAAGGAGGAATGGACTGGAGGGGTGTTGTGATGAGAAACGGAGCGTTTGTTTGTCATACACAGCTGACAAACAGCTGCCAGAGGTTTCCCACCAAAGCTTTGCACATGGTGGTGTTTCAGAAGGGATGGTTGTGCTGGAAGAGAGTGAAGAAGGGGACTGAGATCTGGAACACACGAGAGAAGAATCAACGTCAGACGTGGTTTCTCCTTGCTCGTCACCTGGCGTTTGTGACCTTGAGCTTAGACAGCAGGAGGGGTCTTGTGTGGCTTTGAGACACCCACCACAGTGTCCTTGGCTGAGGAGCCCCGCGGCGCTCTGGGGCAGCTGGTGGGGTACTGGTGTGGAAATCGTGGGCTCCTTTTGGTTTCTGCAAGTGCTCAAGTGAGTTAAGAACCAGTGAGTCCCTCTTGTTCGCCATTTGCTCTCTTACCCTCTAGTGTGTGCTGAGCAGAAAGGAGGCTTGGTGTTAGCTAAATTCATGTGCAAGGCCAAGGGCAAGGTCCTGCCCGTGGGTTGGGGCAATCCCCAGCACAAACCCAGGCTGGGCGAGGAGGGGATGGAGAGCAGCCCCGAGGAGAAGGACTTGGGGGGTTGGGGGGTGGAAAACTGCCTGTGAGCCAGCAACGGGCGCTGGCAGCCCAGAAAGGCACCGAGTGCTGGGCTGCACCCAGAGCAGGGTGGGCAGCAGGGCCAGGGGGGGATTGTCCCCTCTGCTCCGCTCTGGGAGACCCCCCTGCAGGGCTGGGTCCAGCTCTGGGGGCACCAACAGCAGAAGGACACGGACCTGCTCGAGCGGGGCCAGAGGAGGCCACGGAGATGCTCGGGGGGCTGGAGCACCCCCCTGTGAGGACAGGCTGGGAGAGTTGGGGGGTTCAGCTGGAGAAGAGAAGGCTCCGGGGAGACCTTAGAGCGGCCTCCCAGGACTGAAAGGGGCTACAGGAAAGGGGGGAGGGACTCGTGATCAGGGGGGTAGGGATAGAAAAAGGGCTAATGGTTTTAAACCGAAAGAGGGGAGATTTAGACGAGATCTAAGGCAGAAATTCTTCCCTGTGAGGGTGGTGAGACCCTGGCACAGGTTGCCCAGAGAAGCTGTGGCTGCCCCCTCCCTGGAAGGGTTCAAGGCCAGGTTGGACGGGGCTTTGGGCAACCTGGGCTAGTGGAAGGTGGCCCTGCCCGGGGCAGGGGGTGGGACTGGGTGGGCTTTAAGGTCCCTCCCAACCCAAACCAGTCTGTGACTCGGTGGTTCCGTGGCGTGCCGTGGTCCCCACCTGCAGGCCCAGGGAGTGGTACGTGGTTTGGGAGTGGCGACTGGTGTTTGCACTCATCTGGGTGGTCTCTGCTGCTGGCTCCTGCCAGCCTGTCCCTGCCCTTTCCCTGCAGTAGCAACCTGCCTGCTTCCTGCACGGAGAGATGGAAAAACAAAGCTTGAATTTACACAATCTTTGACCAAACCATATATTAGCAGTCAAAAATTAAATCCCGTGTTCGGACACAGCTGTGGAACCGTAACCAGTTCCCAAGTGAAACTCTGCATTCCTTACGCTTACAGCCAAGAGAGAATTGCAAGTTTGTACTTAAAATGTTGATGATGGTAATCTGGGCTGTTATGCTGTTCGTTCCTCTCCTGCGGGGCAGAGAAGCAGCAGCTTTGAAACTGAAGTTCAGATCAGGTGTGATTATTCCTGGGGGGGAAACGGCTGTTTCCCAGCGGCCCTTGTGACCGCTGTGGTGCTTCCCCAAGTCCTTCCCGTGGCACCAAATCCCCAACGGCTTAAGACAAACTATCAGTGTTTTAAGTGCTGTGTTATTTGGTTACAAACTTCAGACCTAAATCTTCTGCTGCAACGTTATTGCTTTGTCATAAGTGCAAAACCTGCCCGTAGCTGCCAGCTGTTCTACCGTGTGTACCCCCGGCACACGGGTCTCCCCAGGGTTGAGCTGCAGCCCTCGGGCCTCTCCTGCCTTACAGCCGCCTGGACAGTCACCTGTTAGGGCTGACACCAGGGGAGACACCCGGTCCCTCTTCTGTTTGTAACTGTAATTATGTTTTTTTCTTTGGAGTGTAGGACAAAAGCGGAAAGGAAACCATCACCACTAAACCAACCCCAAAGGATAAAGGAAAACGCAAAAACTCTAAAACGGTACAAACATACATGTTCTATATGTACAGTCAGTCGTGGCTGCCGTAAAATGAACACGGAAGATGGGCAGCTGGATTGGGGGTTCATCCTGCACGGATATTCCTTTGGGGAGAATTTTACATCAATAGGTCAAACTTGATCCATTTTCGTAAGCATATACATAGGAGAAAAGCAGCTGTCTTTCCAGGGAAATTTTTAATAAATGGGGCTAAAATACATGAGCGTGTGGTCCTCTGTGTGTGGCTCAGCGCCTCCTCCGCAGGTGTCTGCTGATCACCCTCCACATGCCTGCAGCTGCCGGGGGATCCCCATCACTTCTCTATTGACAGTTTTAAACCACAGCATTCTAAAAGTGGTGGGAAGGTACTCCTTCAACCACATGTCCATTTGTCAAGTTACGAACATAATTTATTTTTTAAAAAATGAATGAAAACCCACATATGTTCATAAATAAGTCTGCAGAATGAATCTGGTGGGAAAAGGAAGGCAGTTGCCTCTGTATTTTAAAAAGCACAACAAAAAATGCTGGTTTGGCTTTTGTCATCCAGAACTACAGAAGATGGATTTAGGTCCCACCACGTGTTCTCCCGCAGGTGACGTGCAGGGAGATGCCTGAACCAGGTGGTAACGTCCGTTCTGGAAACGTTACGTTTCACGTTCCAAGCGATGGGATTTTTCTTTATTACGAAATTGCTGCACACGCCTTTTGTGGAACAGCAGAACTGTCTGACCATTTTCAGTGTACAACTGGGGGTCTTTTAACTCTTCGTCAGAAGGGTGTATTTTTTAGTGTTCTGAGTTGTGACTGGATCCCTGGAATGGGTCAGAGGATGCTGAGAAGCGGGATGTGAAGAGGTCAGCCACAGCCCTCTTTATCTGAAACAAAGTGATGGAAAAATGAAAATACAGACACAACAGGAATGACAAATACTGTTTCTAAACTTCGTGTTTCAAGCGCGGATCATGTTTATGTCTGAACTGTGACTTCTGAGGTCACTGTTTTATTCCCTATTTTAGCAGAGTTCACAGTTTCTTACCTTCTCGTGCTTCTTCTCTTGCTCCGTAGGCAAAGGGAGAGTCCTCCAGCAAGAAATCTGAGAAGCAGAAAACAGGCTAAACGTTAACGTTGTGGGGTGAGTTGTCTCCCTCCGCGCTCTCCGAACTGCCACAAAGACAACTCGCGCTCGTGGTTGGAAAGCTAAACTTGGTTGACAGTCTCAACTGAGCCAAGACATGGTTGGAGACACTGTTAGGCACAACCCTAGGAATGACTTTGAACTTCAGCATTCCTGGGCAGAAAAGGCCTTTTTTTTTCCCCTGTACAGTTTGTTCAGAATTACTTCATGTAGCCAGATTCCGTTGGGTTCCTGTAACGAAGGATTCCAAGGCATGACATACGGCCCCCCTAGTAAGAACTTTCTGCAGATTAATGACGTCCAAGCGGATCTCAAGTGATGGTTTTTCTCTTTAGGACAGTGAGTGTAGGTCGCAGACACAAAAACCCTCGTTCTGCGCCGCTGTGTTCTTTGTGCTGAGATTAATTGGAGATCACACCCTGCACGTAAGAGTCACGGAGGGACCTACGCTTGGACGCTTGACCCTGGGGTCTGGCACCAGCCTCGGGCCGGCAGCGGCGTGGCAGGGGACGCACAGCGCCTCCCAGCGGGGCTCGCCTCTCCGGGCACGCACCCTTCCTGCATTTCTTCCTATTTTTTTTTTCTTAAGTTGAAGAAGGTAAATGCTAACGTTTTTTTCTTTTTCTTCCCCACAGGATCTTGGCGCGTCGTGTAAAACGTCTTCTTTCTGTTGGTGGATAATTATTCCTGAAGAGCTGATGCCAAACGCATGTGGTTATTCTGGGTGGTTTTTGTAGAGTGATACTTGCTGGACGTTTTTCCTCTTTCCTTTTTTCCCAGTAGTAGGCTAAGGTGTTTGGGTTTTTTCTCCTAGCCATTCATTTTATTATACTCATATACTTCAACTTTTTTCTAAATTTCTTCAGTTTTCAGAGGGAAAGAATGCTTTATATTTGCAAGAAATATATTTCATAAATGAATAGCAATGCCAAAAAAAAAAAAAATAAAAAAAAATCTGCAGACTTTTGCACATAATCTCCACAGAGTGCCTGTAAATCTCAGAAGAATATGTATGTGCTCGCATTTTTAACATTGCAGTGAATGCATTAAGTATTCTGGAAGATAATGAGCTTTAGTTCTCTTCAGCTCTCCTCAGCCTGGCTGTGCAGTCTTTCCTCGAGCCAGTTCCTGGGAGGAAGCCACAGGTACGCTGTGAGCAGCTAAAGAATGAAAAACTGGGGATGAGCCGCTTCGTCAAGCGCATGTAGTAATAGAACAGTGTTCTGGATGCTGCCTTAACTGTCGTTAAAACAACCAAAATACACCAGATAAGGATTTTAGTTTTTTATTTCCAGTCGTACCTGTACTGTTACCTCGTAATTTCAGGAGTCTCCTGGACTGAACAAATCCAACCCCTAATGTAACAGCGACACCGTTACCGTCACAGAAGAGGAGGTGGACAAGGGACGCGAGCCCTGGCGGGGCTGACCGAGGAGTTCAGGTCAACAGGCGGACTCTTCCCTTTTAGTTTGCACTAGAAGTTCCCGGCGCCTGCGCCTGTCCCTGGCGCTGCGGGGGGAGCGCGGGAGCGGGGCAGCTCGCGCCGCAGGAGCAGCGTGGCCTCCGCCTGCCCTGCAGGGACGGCCCGGCCTCCCGAGGGCCTCCCCGCCTTGCCTCCGCCTCCGCCACCCGCACGGCATCCCTCTGCACATCCTGACACGGGCCCAGCTTCGCCAGCAGCTTGCAGAGGGAGGTCACGCCAACGCCTGTACCGACGCCGAAACCTGCCTGGAGCGCGTGGCCTCGCAGACAGAGACAGCCCGGAGATTTACGTTGGGGATATTTAGACTTTTGACTGTACTCCGCAGTCTGTACTGAGAACCTGTGTCACACTAATAAAGTTTTTAAGCATGCACGATGACGTTCGTAACTTCTCATTCATGACGGCTCTTCTCCTGAACCGCTGTTGTCAGACAAAGGAAACCCCGGAAATAATTAAAAAGCCCCAAATATATCAGGGCATATTAAAACTGAATATGGCATGTTTAAAAAAATCTGCAAAATACTTGTCAGTCACAACCTGGAGTGGGAGCCTGGGGGAGTCCTAACGGTTCTGCGATCCCCTCGGGTTAAATTAAGGTGAAACGACATTAAACACCCAGTTGAAACGTTTTACTTGGGGTAGGAAGAGCTTAAACTCTTAAAGCGACGTGGTCTCCTACTGATGGATCTGTAACAAAGAAAGGAGAGGGAAGGAAGGCAGAGTCAAAGAACACAGACCCCACCCAGCGTAGTCTCGGGTCGGGTGATCTTGGGTGGGGGGTGCACACCCCGCAACTCAGCCGCCGCCTTTTAAGTTCATTTTACCGGCGGATTTGCACTCGGGACGAGGGGGCAGAGATTCCACCTCCCCATTTCGGTCAGAGCCGGGTCTGTGCCTGCGCTGAGCGGGGCCGGGGCGCCTCAACCCTGTACCCGCTGGAGTCGCTGGGCGCTGTCTCCCCCCGACCCTTTACCTTGTCCTCAGGTTTTGTTTCTTGGACAACAACAGCTCCAGCTGCTGTCGGTTCTTTCTCTCTCTTACCACTCCTCCAGCTCTTCCTCGAGGCTACAGTCGCAAATTAATCTGTGGGTCTTACCCCAAACGTTTGGTTTTAGTCTCTGTCTTCCCCCATCGAGGCTCCTCTGGGGGCTGTGGCTGCTCCTCTCCCTCGCCCTTCGATCCGCCCTGCGCCTCCTGCGGCACAGAATTCCCTCCTGGGACTAGTCCCAAAGGCCACCCCGTGTCCTCGAGGCTTTTCCTGGCGACGAATGTTTGAGGCATCGACTCCTCCAGTTCCTCGGGGCGGACCAGGGCTCGGTGGGGCCGAGCTCCGGGCCAGGCTGGTGCTGATGGGGCAGAAGCAGCCCCCAGCAACCAGGATAGAGCGTGTGTAGACGCAGCCCTCCTCGTAATTACTTTGACAGATGCCATCTTAATTACAGTTGCTGCTTGGGGGGTCATTTAATTGCGTGGTGCTTGAGCTGAGGAACACGTCTGACATTACGACAAAATGTTACGAACTAAAGCAGTGAGCAGTGGCAGCATTAGGCGGCCTTACGGCTCCTTCTGCAGAAACAAATTCATCCACTTGAGTGTTCCCTCCAGCCCTGAATTTTCACAGCTTGTCAGTGCTATTTCCAACCACTATGAGCAACCTGCCTTCATTTACAGGTGGTTGTTTCGCAGCCGTGCTTCGACTTTCTCAATGTTTCCACCCATCCATTGCATACTGTTGTCACTAAGTCACTGGACACGGCGCAGCCGTGCGCCTTTTTCCTCCAGAGAACTGATGGATTCTTTCACCCGTTGACAAAAAAATGTGAAAGAAGCCGCTGGTGTCATCCCTGACGTGCTTGGGAACGCACCCGCTGGGAACCTGGAGGCTGCTCCTGCTCCACAAATCCACTGCGTTCCTGCGCGGCTGCAAGCTGCCTTCCTGCCGTCCTCAGGGGTTTTTTAACTTTTTTTTTCATTAAAGGAGGTCTTCCTCATCACAGGGCTCATCGTGGAAGCTTAACACCACCTCTGCCTTGAGTTGGGTGGTGATGGTAGATGGATACTTTCCGAAGACACAGCGACTCCACACGTGTACGGATCAAACGCACCATTTTCCGACGGTTCACCTGGACAAGCACAACACGAGATGCTGCAAGAGAGACACAAACAGGACACGAGGGAGCTGCTGGATTTTCTCTCCCGGCCTTACAGAGACCCGGCGCTGACAGAGTCTGCTCAGGTTTAAACTGAAGACTAAGAACTAAGCGCAGAGCAACGCTCTGCTCCCTAGACCCTCATTTTGTATTCAGTATGTTGCATTACTTGTGGCTGTGGTTTGCCCTAAAGCAACAAAAAGTTGCTTAAAATGGCAACAAAAGCTTCTGAAAAGAAATTGTCGGGGGTGCCACTAATCTGCACGTTGACCCCTCTGGGTTTTTTACCGCCGACAGAGGTTTGGGAGTAAACAGACAAAATGATTCCCATGGAGAATTTCCCCCAGAATAGAAGATGTAGAACAGTGGTGCACGCTCACTTCCTTCATCGTTTTTCTTCTGTCTGCTCACTGAAAAGACCTATTTTATTTTTTCTTCCTCACTACTTTCCAGAACGGGTAGAAGATATTAACAGAGGCCGGTAAACCATGAACAGTTTGGCAGGGGAAGGTTCATGCTCCGCATCCAAGCCCTCTGCTTAAACAAAGGACAACTTTCTCTGTGCCGCTGACTTAATGCTCCCCCCTCAGTACCCGAACTCATCACCGTGGGGATCTTTTCTTGAGGAAAAGGCAGCCCCTGACCCGGATGGTCCATAACTGGTCATGCTTTTACCATGTTAGGATTTAATCCAGACTTTCAGTTTTACCACGACTGTTTTTCAACACCAGAACGCAGTTGGCTTACCTGTGCGAGCTGTGACCTTGTCGCGTGCCGACTTGTCACCCCAGTGACAGTGCCTGCTACGGAATTCAGACAGTTCCAATTTGGCAAAAAACATACCACCGACACTCAGAAAACAGCTGGTTTTGTAGAAAGTAGAGTTTGAAAATACAATTGGGTAGAGAGAGCAGTAAAACAACTGATGTTCCTTACTCTCCTGCAACTTTCTCCCAATTTTCTTTTAAAACCGTCCAAGCCAGATGAGAGCGAGACAGATCTTTGGCCAGAAGCACAGTAACATATGGAAGATGCTGAGTTACGATGTCACCACGCAGACCTTGATCCATTAACCTAAGAACTAATAACAGAAATGGAAGCTGTTTGGACCGGTAGATAAAGCTGACAAATTACTGTTCCCTTACAACCTTGAACTGGTTCTGCGGTTGAGAGTTCACATTTCTGAACATCCTGACACATCATTTTTGCTGGGTTACTTCCAACTGCTCCCTGGCTGCATCCATCGTCCCCATTTCTATTACTTTCACAATTACAGTTCCTTGGCAGACCCGTATCCTGAGTAAAAAGGATAAAAACAAGGCTACGTTTTGCTCCTACTCAAAATTTCCACATTAATCTGAACCTTTCTCCTCCCCCTGTGAGAAAGGTGTTTGTTCCACACTGTCCTGGTGCAAAATGCAGGCCGGCAAGTGCTGCTCATGACTGAGGTGTCCAAACAGCAGAGCAATGCAAAGAATAAATAAAAATGTTACAAAACAGCTAAAATATGTGTCCGGTGTTATCTGAACACAACTAAACCAGTGTCCCACGCTGCCACCCCAGCAGTGGCAGAAACCAGGTGCCCCGAATGCAGGGTTTGAAGCTAACGCCTGGAAACCTCCGTGGTGCTCAGCTCTCTTAAAAGCAGGAAACCTCAAATTCTTGTAAGCAATGTGCAGCGCATGTACCTATAATCCAAGTAACTGCGAAGGTAAATCAAGAAGCGCCTGTCGAGCAGAGATAAGATGTGTGACCAGCTGCTGCATTGTGTTCTGTCCTGATGTGGTACAGCATATGCTGAGCGCGTTGGCTCCGGACACCAAAAGACAGAAATGAAAAAGGTGCAGCCACTTACCCCGACCGTATTGACCCTGTAAAGCCTTATCGTAAAATCGTAGGATTTGGGGTTGGAAGCAGCTCTGCAGCTACTGGCACGCCGGGTCCACCACCGCCGGCGAGTTCTGCAGCTCTGAGCTACACTGGGAAGGGCTCGCACCCAGAGAGCTCGGGGTGTTCTGCAAAAGCTCTCGTTGTACGTCACGGTTTGCCACGGGGGAGTACTTTGGTCAGTATTTTGGTCTGTGCGCTGAGATTTCCCCGCCGCGTTCACCCTGGGGATGAAGGGGAAGCCGCTCCCGGCACGCAGCGCTCCCGCCGCCGGCGGATGGTCACCAGGGAAAACCCCTCTGAGGTGTCCAAGTCCTCCTGTCAAGTCTCTCCTTTAATCCAGCGCTGGTCTGCAGCGAGGGAGAAAAAGAGGAGGAAGGTGGGAGTATGGCGCAGCGAAACGGGCAGGTAAGAGCAGCGTGCAGGCTGCTGGCTGTTCGCCAGCTCCACCCAGGTATCAGCTGGTTTTCTTGTGGAGATTTGAATATATTTAATGGCATCTCTTGGAGTGCTGCTGTTTTCGGACAGCCCTGGGCACAGGAGTGGGATTTCTGTCCAATCTCAGAAAAAAACAAGATTTCCAGTGGAAGTGGAGAACGTTACGCTCGCCCTAGAACCGTGCTCGAGCGGCAAAGAACGCGCCTGGCAGGGGCACGGGTCGAGGCAGGGAAGAGCAACGTGAGAGGGCACAGGTGCATGTCAAACGCCTCAGTCCTGACGGGTGAAAAAAATGATGTTTACTGCATTTGGAGGTGACTGGTGCCTTCTGCAAAAGTTCGTTTTTGTCAGCACCTACTGAAGGGCAAATCTGAAAGGAAAAAATGTTTTTGTCCTCTCTCTTTGATGTCCTCATCATAAGTACTGGTCACAGCCTTCAGTAACAGATCATGAGTTTCAGTAATTGTTTATGAGGAGTTGCAAAATCTGGAAAAAATAGAATAAGGAATACTTGCCTTTGTCGTGCTGTTCCACAGATCTTCATTTTTTGCATCCTGAGTGCTGTGTTTCTGCAGGTACTGGACAAGCCCAGCTTTAAACACGTCAGCAGTCAGGTAGTCCCTCCGCATGTCTCATACATGAGATCCCTGAAAAAAACAGCAACAAAGACTTCACAAAACTACTCATGAGCTGGCAAGATGCTTGTGTCAGAAAAATTTCATGCCACTAATCTACATAGCAGTTCACTTCTGTGTGTTTCTGATTTAAAAAAAAAATCCCGTTTTATATATATTGAAACAGTACTTTGTTTTTTTGTGATCTTTACTCTTAAAAATATCATGATTAAGTAAGTGACGTCATTATTTTTTTGATTACTATACAAGCCAGCGCCATCTAAACCCCCTGTGAAAGATGCTCCTTGGGTTAAGAAGCCCCCAAAATGGCTTAAGACTAAACTGATACAGAACAGGTAGAAGAAGCAAAGGCTTCCTCATTTTAGAAATGGAAAAGGCAGCTGCCGTTGTTTTGGTGTTCTGGACACAACAGTCACAAAACCATGAACAACGTGTCAGGAACTTCACGTGCAGGGGTGAAATCAGTAAAGCACAATTGTACAGTACAAGCAGTACAACTGTCACGTGTTTTACCTTCTCGTGAGAAACGTTATTAAACATTTTTAAAATTTGAGCTGGACCTTCCACAGGAGTAGGTACAGGATGTGATGGGTTTAACGTGTCCGCTGCCATGGAATCAAAACATCTCCTTAAGGAATAGCCTTCCTGACAGGAGGCAAACCCAAATATTAGTACTAAATTTTGCTCAGTGACCACGGAATCCTATCCATTCACTTTTCAGTCCATTCCACACAATCTTTAAACCACACCAAGAAAGCAAAACCTATCTTTCTTTTTACTGCAGAGCATAACAACCCCCCAAACAGCAATACAGACAGCCCAATGAGTTCTGATATTCTAAACTGAGTTAAATAGTTGACCCAGTTGAAGATGTCCCTGCCTTGAAAGGCTCCTTCCAACCCAAACTGCCCTGCTGTGGTTCTATGATTCTAAATAGTCGAGCTAGTGAGACTTAACTCCCAAAAGACACCTGCACATCCCAACGGTTTGATGTCAGAGTAGTCAGTAACCATAACACAATTTCTTCTAAAGAATTAAAATGCTGTATTGCCCTACTGGCATGCCACTGTAGTGCTATGGCAAAATTCTGCCCAGATGCATTATTCATCTCACTCTGGTAAAAAATTTCATATATCGGACCTCTGCTAAAGCTCGTGGAAGGATTTTAGTGTTTTCAAGTCTGACCCTATTTGATGAAATAAGATAAAATAATTCCTTTACATTTCTGGAAGTCTAAATGCCTTTTAAAAAAGAATAGACTTTCACTGCGAACATTACGTTCCATCATAAGTTCCTGAAAAATATTTGCATATAGTTAAATCAACATTACTCCCCTTCAGAGTTAACATCAGAACAGAAATTTAAAAGTGGTTCACAGCACAAATCTGCCTTATCTTTATCCTTGCTAATTAGTGGATTTAGAAGGCAGTTATAGAATTAAAATACAGTAGCTGCTGCTTACGAGTCTCGGTTCTGGGTGGGTAACGCTGACTGACATGAACTCCATAAACTTTGCAAACCTTCATTTAACCACCGATCATTCCACCACTCCATGGTAACGCGGCTGCCAAACCACCGGGGGAAATCAGGGCAAAAAAAAAAAGCACTTCTGAAATTACATACACAATTTATCATAAAAGCTGCTACGCACCTGCATGAAACCGCATTTATAGTAAAAAAAAAAAAAAACAAACAAAAACCTGTGGGCTTTTGAGGGTCATGCAACAACAGAGATTCCCAGTATGTGGTCAGTCAGTCCCCAGCTTTCCACAGCACCAGACTGAAAATCGGGAAGAGCTGCTAAATCTAGAAGAAAACAATAAAATAGCACTTGTATCGTTTTACTCAATAAAGAACTTGCTCACCCACTCATCCCACTTCATGACTGGTCCCACACCGGCACATGTATCTCACTCCCTTCTAAGGGCTCTCTTAACTGTAATTGCAAAAACACACGTTAAAAAAAAGCTCTACAGAGAAAACCAGGGTTTTCAGTTTCCAGTGGAGCTTGTCAGTCTGTCCTTGAGCTCTCTGAAGCAGCCGGTTTGAAAGCCCATGAACCACACTTGGCCCTCTCGATACTCTAAATCACCGATTTCGTGCGCTCTGTGCTTAATAATGCTCTCAAAGAAGTTCAGTCATTTAACACTTACCTTGTTTAGGTGAAGGATACGGAATGCTGAAATAATCCTCCTCGAAACCTACAAGTTTCGCTGCCACACCCAACGCGTGATCAGCTTGGCTGATGCTGTCTGTGCTCGGCGAGATGCGAGCGGGCAGCGGGCAGCGCTCCAACGGCAGCCCCAGGAGCTTGCGGAGCTTGTTCCGGAGTGACCATGGAAAGGGACACGAGAGCCCACGCCTAGCCCTTCACGTGCGAGAGCTACCGAAACATTTGCCAAAAAATACGATCCGAATTAGGAATACAAGTTTTAAAACCTACCCAGCAGAACCACCAAGCCCCTACAAAGACTTCTACAGCTCCCACCCGCGCCGTGTCAGAGGCGCTCAGCTGACACAGGTTTATTTTACTGCTGATTCTCCACAAATATTCTATTTCATTTGCCTTTAATTTTATATATATATATATGCAGTTAAGTATAATCTTACATGAAAAAAACTATAGTACCAATGAGTATAATTATACAAAAAGCAAGCCCCTTTCCAAAACTTTTGAAACTAATAAAGCTCAGAATGTAAACTAATCATCCAATTACAAACCAAATTTCCTTTTTTCATTCCTGCAAAATGTCAAGATACAGAAGTCCAGTGCTTTAACTGAAAAGTAAACCATTATGTACAGACTTAAATACAAAAAAGCTCTTAGAAAATGAGACAGTTCCCTTAAGGGGTGAGTGGTTCTTTTGCGGATGGATTTAAAATCTGAAATGAGAAAGGCCACGAGGTAGGCACTCATCTCCACGGTGGTATCAAAACGGTCCTCAGCAGCCAGGGGTCACGTTCACAGACTTCCCCTAGAAACCCAGCGCAGCCCACTGCCTGCCTGTGAGGACCGTGGCAGCAGCTGTTGTTGCATTTCTTCTCAGTTTAAAGATGCCACCTTCCGAAGGTCCCACCTTTAAAGACCCTTTTTCTCCCTTCCTCTTCTTTCTTTTCTTTCTTATAGATCTATCAATAAGAGACCACATCGCTTATGATCCTTTCCCAAGTTTAAGCTCTTCCTACCCCAAGTAAAACATTTCAGCTGGTGGTTTAACATTGTTATTTAACCCGAGGGGATCACAGAAGCGTTGTGACTCCCCGGGCTCCCAGCCTGGGCTGTGACAGAGACAGACGGGGCTGGGCTCCACCGCCCGGACTGCCCTCAGGCCCTGGCGGGCGGCACAGCGCAGGGAGGAGGCACCTCCACGCACCCCTTCCCCACCTCACACGGGTACCATCGACGACTGGAAGATGGTAAGAGAAGAAGACCAGGGAGACCCCAAGGTCTCTCCAGGCCCGCCTCGGGTGAAGGCAGCTTCCAGCCAGAAGGGCCAAGGCGAGCGCGCCACGTGCTCTGTCCCCTCACAGACCCTGGGAGCCCCAGCCCGCGCCCTGGAGGTGCTGACACGCGGCACTTCACCGAGCTCCAGCATCCAGAGGGTGGAGAAAGTCTGGCGGGTCAGGCACCCGCTGGGAGCAGAGCTCAGGGGGTCTCTTCCCTGATTTACCCAAAGGAGACGTGACTTTCTAGACGGTGCACACCCCAGTGTGATGACCCACACTGGAAGCGCAGAGAATCACAATGGCTCTGTGATCCCCTCGGGTTAAATTAAGGTGAAACGACACCAAAAGTCCTGTAAAATGTTTGACTTGTGGTAGAGAACAATTTAAACTTGGAGAAGGATAATAATCAATGTGGTCACTTATAAATCTGTAAGAAGGGGAAGGGGAAGGGGAAGGGGAAGGGGAAGGGGAA
>ML997876.1:57549-69900 GCA_010365825.1 Otus sunia | reverse complement strand
CACACAGGTGCTGTCACTGCTGCCCTCCGACAGGACTGACAGGCTCAGGCACTCCCTGCAGCCTGGGACCTGGACCGCTGCATGTTTGCGTGGCAGCTCCGTCTGGGTCACCACGTTCTTTCTGGTGGTGGTTTTGACCCGAGTGGAGACCATGGTTCAGTCTACTCGTGGAGGACGATGAGGTGACTACTAGCAAAGATAAGCTCTAGAGCCAGTAGAGGGACCATGCCCTACCCACACACCTTACCTGTGCAAACTGACGCACTGCACTCTATGTCGCTCGTGCTCCCTGGGGGCTGCTCTTGTATGTGAGTTCTCTTGTATGTGTTGTATGTGAGCGGCGTTGGACGTCATCACTCCAGTCTCTGCCCACTCCGAGTCACTGCCTTCCTCGTTAGCAGCAGCTCACTCTTCCCGCTCAGGGGGGAGGCGCCTTGAGGCTCTCCCTCTTCCGTGGGCTTTTGCCTTCTCTTCTTGCGGTTTTGCTGTGGGTTTTTTGATGCTTTCGGAAGGGTCTCCTGCCGCTGTCCTCCTCTTCGGAGTTCCTCTCCTCAGCAACTATTAAGATAGTGAAACATGAAATCTTAATTAAGCTGCTTTGTGAAGTTTCTGTAACTTTACTCCTTCTTGGGCCTGGGATGATATAAATAAAGCATGAAGAACCAGCAGTGTTTGACACTGCATTAAAACATGAGTAAGTTTGTGAAACTTTTCCATATGCAGCTTGCTGTGGCATGAACACAGGGAGGAAGTCTTTGGGAGTTTAGCTGTTTGATTTATACTGAATGTGTACTGAACATGTGTAAATTGCAATCTCAGAGGCTTAATCTAGTTGAATATAGATAATGTTATGGGGTTGAAAAACACATCCTTCATGTGCAGGCTATCTTCTTTTCTAAGTGTCAGGTCCTAATTTAAAAGCTGAGACCCAGCAGTTAAGAGGGAAGAAAGCTTTGATGTCTGTTGCTGGCCAAATACTTTTGAGAACAAAATTGGAAGAAAAAAAAGAAAAAAAGCTAAACTTTGTCAGAAATCTCTCCCCCAAAATGCTCATGACATATTGAAGGCAAAGTATATCATACGGAGTTTCAAGTGAAACAGCAATAGCATTGTTTGCGATCCAGAACTCATTCCTTTATGAAGAGTGGGATGGATAGTGTTCTCTTTGATCAAGAAATCAAAAAAATTCAGGCCAGTAAACAGTTTCAGGCGTTTTTTTGTTGCATTTTTGCCTAAGTTTCTGAGCCAGCGGTGTGATTTTAGGAAGTACTCAACAGAGGGTGGGAAGTACAGCTGTTACTATCAAATAACACTCAGGATGGATTCTTACCAGAAAGTGTACAGTTAGTATTATTCACATTTAGAAAAGGGCAATATGAAGTGCATATAGGGAATAATTTATGATAATCAATAGAGAGCTTATCTTGAAATGAAAAGAGCTTATTTTTTTTTCATGCAGCAAAAAAAAGGTGATTGGGAATGCATGCCTGGGAGAGATAAATGAAGGCTTACGTTGTACTTGAAGATGGGTATAATTGATCGGTAGTAAATTTAGACTGAAAACTAGAAAGGTTCTAATCTTTGGGACTGAGAAACAGCCTTTCAGTAGGAGTGGTACGGATAGGAAATCCTAGTTGGTCAAGACTGATATTGATAGATTTGTGGATCTAACCTCATGATTTCCCCAGAGTGGATTCACCAGTCTGGATTCAGTCCTGGTAGACTTCTGGCTTCTGCTTCTAATCTGTATACAATCAGATTTTTTTAAGGGATAACATCTTTGCTGAGCATGTTGAATAGTTTGGAGGATAAGATTGGGGCTGTTCCTCTCTCGCTCTCTGTGAACTTCCTTCCAAGCACAAAAAGCAACAGGGAAAATGTATAGCTAGGTGAAGGTGGTTATAGAATGATAAATGCTGAAAAAGTTGGCAGAGTCAAGGCTGGTTGGTGTCAGCAACTGATAAAGCAGTTAGGCAGGATAAAGCAATTTGTGGGGTCTTGAAGTAAAAGACAAAAATTGTATGGTGACATAGCTGAAGGGTAGTAGGTGACTGATGACTGATATAATGAATTATTTGTAATAATTTTTTTTATAAAGGGACTTCATCTTCTAAGAGTTTTTGTGATGAGAACTGTTTTCTTGACTTGGATTGAAACTACTCCAGTCGTTAAGAGACCGTTCTTATCCTTTGAATTTAACCTAAACTAAGGTCAAAAATGAAGATTTCTACAACCACCTATAGTAGCTCATTCTTCCATCAGCTGTATTTAAGGAGCTACATAACTGATAAGTTGTCTTCCATGTTTTCTGATTTTTGCTAAAAATAATTAATCCTTTTTTTTTTAAATACGGGTTTTTTTTCATAGTGTGTTGTTTCTGTTCAGTCTTTTTTCTTGAGACAAACCAGGTGTACTTCTGTCAGTTTACTCAGATATTTACTTGGTGCTGCCCCATGATTCCCATGTAAATAAAAAAAAGAAGAAAAAAAAATGCTGTCACTTTTAAATGCAGCATTCCATATTCTTTTGATGTACAGTACTCCTGGTAACATAGAATCATAGAGTCATTCAGGTTGAAAAAGACCCTTGGGATGATCGAGTCCAACCGTCAGCCCGACTCTACAAAGTTCTCCCCTACACCATATCCACCGACGTCGCATCCAAACGACCCTTAAACACATCCAGGGATGGTGACTCCACCACCTCCCTGGGCAGCCTATTCCACTGTCTGACCACTCTTTCTGTGAAAAATGTTTTCCTAACGTCCAGTCTAAACCTCCCCTGTTGCAGTTTAAAGCCATTCCCTCTTGTTCTGTCACTAATCACCTGTGAGAAGAGACCAGCACCAACCTCTCTACAATGTCCTTTCAGGTAGTTGTAGAGAGTGATGAGGTCTCCCCTCAGCCTTTTCTTCCTCAAACTAAACAGGCCCAGCTCCTTCAATTGCTCCTCATAGGATTTATTCTCCAGGCCCTACACCAGCTTCGTCGCCCTCCTCTGCACTCGCTCCAGCACCTCGATATCCCTCTTGTATTGAGGTGCCCAAAACTGGACACAATACTCCAGGTGTGGCCTCACCAGTGCAGAGTACAGGGGGACTATCACCTCCCTACTTCTGCTGGTCACACTATTTCTAATACAAGCCAGGATGCCCTTGGCTTTCTTGGCTACCTGGGCACACTGCTGGCTCATGTTCAGCTGCTTGTCAATTAGAACCCCCAGATCCTTCTCTTCCACACAGCTCTCCAGCCACACCTCCCCAAGCCTGTAGCCATGTAGGGGGTTGTTGTGGCCCAAGTGCAGGACCTGGCACTTGGCCTTGTTGAAGCTCATCCTGTTAACGTTGTGTCAAATATTCCTTGAGAAAAGTGGAAGAATGGGACCATGTGGCCTCCACCTGGCTTCGCATTCCTCCTTGGTGCCACGGCAACACAAATCACCAGATCTCCATCCCATCCTGTGTTTGTTCTGGGCACCATGTGTTAAAGAAAAGTGTGTTTTGCAGGTTTTTTTCTGATTTGCTCTTCCCACACTTCCAAAAACTGGATATTCAGTTAATTTTATATGAGTGATGTGAACATAATTTGTTAACCTAGCTGTCTGTGGTGGGTTGACCCTGGCTGGATGCTAGGTGCCCACCAAGCTGCTCTATCATTCCTCCTCCTCAACTAGGTAGGGGAGAGAAAATATAATGAAAGGCTCATGGGTCAAGATAAGGACAGGGAGATCACTCACCAATTACTGTCATGGGGAAAAACAGACTCAACTTGGGGAAAATAATTAAATTTATTGCCATCAAATCAGAGTAGGGTAATGAGAAATAAAACCAAATCTTAAAACACTTTCCCCCCACCCCTCTCTTCTTCCCAGGCTCAACTTCACTCCTGATTTTTCTTTACCTCCTTCCCCCAAGTGGCACAGGGGAATGGGGGTTATGGTCAGTTTATCAGAAGTTGTCTCTGCTGCTTCTTCCTTCTCACATTCTTCCCCTGTTCCAGTGTGGAGTCCCATCCATGGGAGACAGTTCTCCACGAACTTCTCTAACATGGGTCCTTCCCATGGGCTGCATTTTTTCACAAACTGCTCCAATGTGGGTAATTTACACAGGGTGCAGTCTTCCAGGAACAGACTGCTTCAGCATGGGTCCCCCACGGGTCCACAGTTCCTGCCAGGAGCCTGCTCCAGCACGGGCTTCCCACAGGGTCACAGCTGCCTTTGGGTGCATCCCCCTGCTTTGGTTTTGGGTCCTCCAGGGGCTGCAGGTGGTATATGCTTCACCATTAACCTCCATGGGCTGGAGTGTCACAGCCTGCCTCACCATGGTCTTCACCAGGGACTGCAGGGGTATCTCTGCTCTGGTGCCTGGAGCACCCTGGGAGTAGGTTGGGGATCTGCAAGAAGTTGGGAGGGGACACAGCCAGGACAGCTGACCCCAACTAACCAAATTGATATTTCATACCATATAGTGTCATGTTCAGCAATAACTTTGGTGGTGGTGTGTTCCAAAGTAATCATTACTCAGAGGCTGGCTGGGCATCTGTCTGCTTGTAGGGGGTGGCAAGTGATTGCCTTTGTATTAGTTGCGTGGGGTTTTTTTGTTTGGTGTTTTGTTTTTTTTTTTTCCTGCCCCCCCCCCCNAAGATAAAGATGTTGGAATGTGGAAAACAGGGGCTCTACCTGGGGGGAGAGCAGCGTGTGGACACCGCACCGGGACCAATCATCAGGGGCAAAAGGGCGCGTGAACAAGTAGTTTTAGCCTATTAGCAAGAAGATAGTGGCGCGTGAAGCTCGGGAGAGTGTATAAATTGCTGTGTAATCTTTATTAAAGTGGCATTAGTTTGATCAAATTGGTCGTCCAATTAATGCCCGGGACTTCCGCGTCGTGATGAATACAGTCTGCTTTCTGATTAATCAGTGGAATGTATGACAAGAAAACAATTCAGATTTTTTTTAAGTAGCTTTAGAGGTTACATCATCTCTATCCCTGATACACTGATGGAGTGATCAATAGACTGACAATCCTGGTCTGTCTGCAAGATCACACCAGGCCTATACTAAAATAATTTGAATGTATGGAAAAAGATTTATCTGAGAATATCTGGATTGCCTTTTGGGTGAAAAGAGTGGGTTGAAGACCACTTAGCTTTTTAGTGTGCAATCCTGGCATTTCCCATAAACATGTAAGCTGTTGTTCCTTTGGTCTGAGGGGAGGAAAAACTTTGAACGCTGGATGAGTCACTTGTATTTCCAGTATGTTTCCAGGCCTTCTGACCCCTGCAAGGCTCTACAGGGCTTGTGCATTGTATTATACACTGGCTAAGATGAGTGTAAAAGACTACTGTAAGTACAGCTAATGCTGTTACAATTTGGAGGTAAAATTTCTAAATACATTCTCTAAAAGGCTAAGAATAGATCAAGTAATGGACCTAAATTATTCAATTATGTGATTAAGGGGTAAATATACTACTTCTAGCCAATATTGGAGGTGTTGGCTTGAGTCTGATAAATTTAACTTATTAAGGTGACAAAAATCAGCACTGAGCCAAGAAAGCATCAGGATTTGTTTGCATTATTTGTGACTTTCAAAGCTGTCTTACCAGACAAGGAATTTGATTTCCAGTCAAGACAACACCTTATGAGAGTGTCAGGAAATTTGTCTTTGGCTGTCCAATTAATCCTCATTCCTTTCTCTGTATTGCTGAAGATTCTAAGCATGATCCATTATCAAATTAAGTATCTGTGATTTATAAAATCACAAGAACACTGTCATGGAGTGGTTTTTTTCAACAAAATATTCTGATGTTTATCATTCTGCCCCTCTTTCATACAGATTAAGGAAGCCCATGGATACTTATTTATCTTTATTATTCGCTCAGTCTCAAGGATACCCAGTGCATTTTGAGTCACTTGCTAGCCTCACCACAGAAACTAGTGTATATACAGCCTGTATGTAATTTCCCTGCTA
This sequence comes from Otus sunia, assembly GCA_010365825.1. Taxonomy (NCBI): domain Eukaryota; kingdom Metazoa; phylum Chordata; class Aves; order Strigiformes; family Strigidae; genus Otus; species Otus sunia. The sequence goes on along the minus strand of ML997876.1, from coordinate 63,935 downwards.
TTTCAGCTATGCTATTCTAAATACCCAACCTGCTTATGTTAAAGCTGCCTTGTATACATGCATGCAAGATTCAGTTACAGCTCTGGCTGCAGTGTAGACACACTTAAAACCTTTGAAGAGGAACATCTTGGAAAATATATACATTCATCTTTGGTTATTGCAACAGCAGCAGAGTATGCTAATATAGAGGCAGAGTTGGAGCAGAAGCTAAAACATAAAGCAGAATAATACCAGTGTTAACAGACTTTGGAACAAAAAAAATCTTAGACTTGTATGATGTTTACTAAGCATGGAGTATTTTCCTAGGTGTTTTGAAATTCTGCCTCCTAATAAAATGCAAGTCAGCATGGTAGAGGGAAGTTTAAAGTCTTACCAGCTTTTGAGCAGAAATAACTACTGATAGCAGCTATAGTTTGGCAGATATGTGTTCCAGCATTTTGGGATCCAATGAGATTGGAGACAGCTCAAGACAGAACAGCCTGCTGCGTAAAGAAATGCACACGAGTGATACAGTCTTACAACAAAATTCTCCAGAACACTACAGGAACATTCCATACAACAGCACAAACTCAGTTTACAGAGTGGAAGATCACAATAATGTGACTGATGGTATGGGCAAGCCTTAATCCCAAATGTTCATATCAAAGCATGTCAGGATGAGACCCCCTACAACTAGGAGATGTGAGGTGTTCTCTGCACATCAGTAGAAGGCCTGACATATATCCACACTTACAAAAAGTTCTCATCCTGATTAGACTGTTCTGGAGAAATAATGGATAGCATCAGCTTCTGTCTGTAGACACAGCTACACCCAAAGCTTCTTCATACTTGAGTCTGAACCAGTTACTCAGTACAGGAGAAACAGATGGTATCTTCATCAGGTGCCATCTTCAGCTGATCATGTGATCCCACTGCCATCACTAAAGAAGGGAAACAGTCCCGGTAAAAGGAAGTCCAAATCTTCTGTTCAGGGATCTGCATGCTTCGTGGTGAATGGGTAAATCCCTCCTTAAAGACAGATGATCAGATTTTGAAGAGTAGCAAAGTCCTAGAGAAATCATACAGAGCTCTAATTTGTAATTTAAACAAGAATGATGAAGGGGAGATGAGTTTTGTTTCTTTTTTTAGTATCATTGGGCATTACAGTTTGGCAAGCCTCTAAGTAAATTGACCCCTAGGGTTCAATTTTAGGGCCAGTATTCTTCAATGTTTTTATAAATGATTTGAACGCAGGAATCGAATGTACATTAAGTAAGTTTGCTGGTGATACCAAACTAGGAGGAGCTGTGGACCTCCTCAAGGGTGGAGAGGCCTTACAGAGAGATCTGGATAGACTAGATACCTGGGCAATCACCAACCATATGAAATTTAACAAGAGGAAGTGCCAGATTCTGCACCTGACACAGGATAATCCTGGTTATACATACACATTGGGGGACAAGAGGCTGGAAAGCAGCCCTGCAGAAATAGATTTGGGGGTTTGGGTTGATGGCAAGTTGAACATGAGCCAATAGTGTACCCTGGCAGCCAGAAGGGCCAACCATGTCCAGGGGTGCATCAAGCACAGCATAGCTGGCCAGTCGAGGGAGGGGATTGTCCCCCTCTACATGGCACTGGTGCGGCCCCACCTCGAGTACTGTGTGCAGTTCTGGGTGCCTCAATATAAGAAGGACATCAAACTATTAGAGTGTGTCCAGAGGAGAGTGACCAAGCTGGTGAAAGGTCTCAAGGGCAAGACTTATGAGGAGCAGGGGAGGTCACTTGGCTTGTTCAGCTTGGAGAAGAGAAGGCCGAGGGGTGACCTCATTGCAGTCTACAACTTCCTCAAGGGGGGCAGAAGAGGGGGAAGTGCTGATCTCCTCTCTCTGGTGACCAGGGATAGGACACGTGGAAATGGAATGAAACTGTGTCGGGGAAGTTCAGACTGGACACTAGGAAAAGGTTCTTCACTGAGAGGGTGGTCGGTCAGTGGAACAGGCTCCCCAGGGAAGTGGTCATGGCACCAAGCCTGTCAGAGTTTGAGGAGAGTAGGGATGATGCTCCTGACTGTATAGTTTAGTTATAGGTAGTCTTGCAAGGAGCAGGGAGCTGGACTCATTCCTTATGGGTTCCTTCGAACTGGATATGATTCTTTAAGTAGGTGTTCTGCAGTGAAGTAGGATGTGGGATGGGAGAGGGTGTAGTGTTAGAAACAATACACTTTGCTGTATCCAGATGTGGTGGTTTGACCTTGGCTAAATGCCTGGTACCCACCAAGTCGTTCTATCATTTCCCCCTCTTCCCCTTTTTTCTCAACAGGGCAANTCCAGAGGAGAGTGACCAAGCTGGTGAAAGGTCTCAAGGGCAAGACTTATGAGGAGCAGGGGAGGTCACTTGGCTTGTTCAGCTTGGAGAAGAGAAGGCCGAGGGGTGACCTCATTGCAGTCTACAACTTCCTCAAGGGGGGCAGAAGAGGGGGAAGTGCTGATCTCCTCTCTCTGGTGACCAGGGATAGGACACGTGGAAATGGAATGAAACTGTGTCAGGGGAAGTTCAGACTGGACACTAGGAAAAGGTTCTTCACTGAGAGGGTGGTCAGTCAGTGGAACAGGCTCCCCAGGGAAGTGGTCACGGCACCAAGCCTGTCAGAGTTTGAGGAGTGTCTGGATGATGCTCTTAGTTATATGGTTTAGTTTTAGGTAGTCTTGCAAGGGACAGGGAGCTGGACTTGATGATCCTTATAGGTCCCTTCCAACTTGAGATATTCTATGTCAGGGGCTAGCTAGAGGTAATGGAAGATGTGTAAGGATAGATAGTCCCGTAAAGTATTTGGAGGATTCAGTGGGTAGGTTGACTTAAGTGAGCTTTGACACCTTAAGGAAAGGTGGCTCCCTGAAAGGTGGCCAAAACAGAATTGAGTTTTTCCTCTGTTCAGTAAGACTTCTGGTAGTCTGTCTTTATGCTTTTCTAGATTTTACTTGCTTTAAAGTTTGTGAATGTGGCACGCTTCCTCAGTGTCTTGCTTTTGATTTCCATTGCACTTATGAAAGTGCAGTTCAGAATAAGAAAAACATTGCATTTAAGTAACAGTCCACAGGCTATGAATAGTTGTCCTGTACTAAAAGGAATAATTATGTCTGAGAAACACAGTTGGGTTTTGCCTCTAATTTGTAAAGTTTTAATTTTACCTTGTGCTTATTTTCACCTAGGGGGGAATACAAGGAATGGGGTAGTAAATTCATACTGTAACAGCATTTCTCAGTGGTTACTTTTGATAGGCAAGATTTTGTGCAAGATCTGCAAAACATATGGATGATTACTGTCTGTCAGTATAATTTATAAACATTTAAATACTATATTTTTCATACGTAGGCTTATATTTTTTTCTATAGTAATTCTGGTAGTGCTGACAGGGAATGTTGGTATTTGAGTCTTTGCAATGCAACAGTAAGGTTTCATACAGTGTTAAAATGCTAGACTGGAAGAAGCTTTTTTTTTATATAAGCTAGCAGCAATATTAAATAAGTCTCAAATGTTTTTCTCCTAACTCACAATATCACAAATGGTATTTGATTTATTTTTCTGAAACTTGAAGAGTTTCAAAATTGCTTTGTATAGACAAAGTAAGTTATAAATGTCAGGTAGGTCTGTTTAAAAACACTAGGTCTTGTTTAAAAAAAATAATCTAGAGCTACTCTGATTTATTATTTATCTACTTATTTTAACATGCAGCTCGGTGCATAAAGGAAAACTGAAGTATATGGTTAAAGTTATTTGGCTTCTAACAGTCAGCTGTGCATGTATAAAAAACTAATCACTCATTACGGATGTCACACATACAGAAAAATTGGGAGGATGGAAATCTTGAAGTCAGTATTCAGATCTACTGAATATGTGCTATGTTCATGCACTGATTTAATTAATAATCTATGGGATGTTACCAAATCCATAAAAACTGTCTATTGAATGAGCAGCTCTTTCTGCAGAGGAAAAAAGGGAACTTGTTCAGGCTTTCTTTTCAGTAAAGTATATATTCAGCTAAGAGTGCAATAGTAATCAACTTTTAGATTATACTCTTTTTGTATCTTGTGGATGCTGATTATGTAAAGAAGTATTCCATAATTGTATGTATTTGCAGGAATGTGCTTAGATACCTGAGGATATGCAAACAGTTCCATGTGCTCACCTCTTTTCCTACCAGCTGTGTGTGCAAGAGAAGGGCATACTATGCATGTACAAATGTATGCAACAGGAATAAGGGAAGATAAAGTGGAATTGAATGCCTTTAAATATTGGATGAACAGATGTAGAAAGCAGGGTCTGTGAATATTAGACTTGGAGGATTACAATGCCCATCAGCATAGGGATAGAAATTACTCTGTATTTTGTGTGCTGCTCAGAGTAAAAACATTCAGATAGTTTCCAGGAGTTTGGTTTTGCTGCTGTTCTGTGTTTTACCTTTGTTGGGAAGCTGAGCCATCGTGAACGGTTTTGATAATCCCACTTCTAACATTTGAAAACCATAACGGTACTAGCGAGCAGAAAGCATATATGCTGGTGGTAGCAAAATATGTCCTGGAGATTTGTGCTCTTCAGTTTGAGAATCACTGGCCTGTAAGACTTTAAATGATGTTTGTGTTTCACTGTAAGTAACAGCGTGTAGTTGTAGTCTTTTTAAGGAAGCTGAGAATGGTATGCTTCAATTAGAAATCCACATTTTTCCTGTTTATACGATTTAGCTAATGCTAAGACAGTATCTTATAGTCTGTAGCATTAACACATCTTTAACCTGCTTCAGAGAATCATAGAATGGTTTGGGTTGGAAGGGACCTTAAAGATTGTTTAGTTCTAACCCCCCTGCCATGAGCAGGGACATCTTCCACTACATCAGGTTGCTCAGAGCCTCATCTAACCCGATCTGGAATGTTTCCAGGGATGGGGCATCTACCACCTCTCTGAGCAACCTGTTCCAGTGTTTCACCACCCTCATTGTAAAAAAGTTTCTTAGAAGATGGTTTATAATGCCTGTGCCTGTTGTGCATTGAATTATGATCTTTAAATAATAACCTGGAAAAATAAGCACATTAAAGCAATATTTAACTTCCACCATTAGAAGTAGATTTGAGCGCTGACACTTTCTTCCCCTGTGTACACAGTATGAAGCTAAGATTTAATTTATTTTATATATATATATATTTATATCAACTTAGCAGAAATTCTGGAGTGATACCCAGCAAAAATTAACAACAGATGTTGAAGTAGATATGTGATTTTTCTTATCTTTCCCTTACTACCTCTGACTCTCACAAGCTCTTCTCTCTACTTTTTCTTACATTGTGCACTAATTCCAGAAAGTGATATTAAATAACACATAAGTGCTATTAAACACACAATAACTTAAACTAATGGTGTAGACATACCTGCTGTAGCTCAAATACAGCTATTTTAGATAAACCATAAGAGACTAACTGTGTTGGCTTCTGTGAGAAGCTTCTAGAAGCTTCCCCTGTGTCTGATACAGCCAATGCCAACCAGCTCCAAGATGGACCTGCCACTGGCCAAGGCCGAGCCAATCAGTGATGGTGGTAGCACCTCTGTGATAATGTATTTAAGAAGGGGAAAAAACTGCTGTGCAACAGCAACTGTAAGTGAGAGGAGTGAGAATATGTGAGAGAAACAACCCTGCAGACACCGAGGTCAGTGAAGAAGGAGGGGGAGGAGGTGCTCCAGGCACCAGAGCAGAGATTCCCCTGCAGCCTGTGGTCCAGACCATGGTGAGGCAGCTGTGCCCCTGCACCCATAGAGGGTAACAGTAGAGCAGATCTCCACCTGCAGCCAGGGGAGGACCCCACACCAAAGCAGGTGGATGCACCCAAAGGTGGCTGTGACCCTGTGGAAAGCCCACACTGGAGCAGGCTCCTGGCAGGACCTGTGGACCTGTTGAGATAGGAGCCCACACTGGAGCAGGTTTGCTGGCAGGACTTGTGACCCCGTGGGGGACCCACACTGGAGCAGCCTGTGCCTGAAGGACTGCACCCTGCAAAAGGGACCCATGCTGGAGCAGTTTGTGAAGAACTGCAGCCCGTGGGAAGGACTGACATTGTAGAAGTTTGTGGAGGACTGTCTCCTGTGGGAGGGACCCCACACTGGAGCAGGGGAAGAGTGTGAGGAGTCCTCCCCCTGTGGAGGAAGAGCAGCAGAGACAACTTGTGAACTGACCACAACCCCCATTCCCTGTGCCCCTGTGCTGCTCAGGGGGAAGAGGTAGAGAAATTGGGAGTGAAGCTGAGCCTGGGAAGAAGGGAGGGGTGGGGGGAAGGTGTTTTTTAAAATTTGGTTTTATTTCTCATTACCCTAATCTGATTTGATTGTCAATAAATTAAATTAATGTCCCTGAGTTGAGTCTG
>ML997876.1:46216-57466 GCA_010365825.1 Otus sunia | reverse complement strand
TGGAGGCCATCTTGACTCCCCTTTCACAAGAACTATAGACAGAACATCTTATAAAAATACAAAAACATTTAGGAGTTTCATACTGAAGAAAATTACTTATCACTCACATGGGCACGAATCAGACAAACATATCTCACACCATGGAAGCTGTCTTCATATTAAAATGGCTTTCTGCCTACGATTAGAAGAGTTAATCCAAAAGTAAAATCCAAACTGCACATAAGTCTCAAATAAGAGGTTATTAGGAATAAAGGACACAGTTAACAAACAAGAGCTAGTAAACAAGGAGACATTTGTGGAGGCATTCCCAGTTAAAGTCTAGCACTGTGCATTAGAATTCTTCATAAAGGCTTCAGACAAACTAGTAACAGTTTGGTTTATATTTCAGGCCCGAGTTATTCAGAAAATGGAAACTGGGCAAGTTGCAGCAAAAAATCTGATTAAAACAAAACTACATTTCCCTTATTATACAGCTTATGACTAGAAGATACTGTGAGATCATCTAATCTCCATTGCAACAAATTTGGACTATTTTCTTTATTTTTATAATCCTGTTCCAAATTATGCAAGGGTTTTAACAATTATTCTTAAAGATTAACCTGTATTCTAGCAGATATCACCACCAGATTTCTGATGAGATTATACTATTACTTCCTGTAAGAGCACAACAATTCTTTCTTCACCATTTTAAAACATTCTTGCATGTTTGTTATTAAACAGCACTGCACTTAAAGCAGGGATTTTCAGTGAACTATCAAAGATCTTTGTTCTGAATGGTTACAGTGATGTTTGTACTATGAGCAATTCAAATAAATTGTTCCAATGTATATTAACTTTGGCTCCCTTCCTCAAAAACTCTCAATCATACTAATCTACATTAGTATGATTATTACATGGTTAAACCTACAGTTGCTATTAGACTCATATGCCCCAGTAGCAGGACAAAACTTCTGGACACTCAATTTTTAACACAGTAAAATGTTTACAACAGCAGCAGATCTTATTTATAAGATTTTACTACATAGTAAATTAACAACTTGTGACAAATTTTTAAAAATAAACTTAACTGATTTTAGCTAGGGTTTGGTTTTTGTTCTGGGTTTTTTTTTGGGGGGGTGTGTTTTTTTGGTTTTTTTTTTTTTGTTTGTTTTTTGTTTTTTTCAGGGATAGAAAGAAGAAACAATGTAAATGTTATATTCATGGCAACTCCTGAGTATTCCAGTTGCCCAAATATCGCAAAATATGTTCTAGGTGCAGGTTCCTGTACAGAGTTCAATACATGCTCATTTGCTTCTCTTGCTTTTGTACAGTACTAAAATTATAAATCGTGGCATTATAGAATCACCCATAGTACAATTATTGTATCACCAAATCTTAATAGCTGATTCTTCTCTGGAGAAAATAAAGGAGAAAGAGGAAGGAGCTAGACTCGATGATCCTTATGGGTCCATACCAACTCAACATATTCTATGATTCTATTTAGAAGATACCCTCAACTGCTAAAGCAACAGGCTCAACATCCCACAATGCAACCTTATTCTTCTGCCAACTCCTGTTTCACAGATAGCATGCTGTACTGGGTTTGTGTGGCAAGGTTTTGGTAGCGGGGGGGGCTACAGGGGTGGTTTCTGTGAGAAGATGCCAGAAACTTCCCCCACAGCCAACAGAGCCAGTGCCAACCGGCTCCAAGACAGACCCACTGCTGGCCAAGGCTGAGCCATTCAGCAACAGTGATAGCGCCTCTGTGATAACATACTTAAGAAGGGGATAAAAAAACAAAACCTATGGCAGAATAGTAGCCAGTAGAAAGGAGTGAGAATATGTGAGAGAAACAACCCTGCAGACACCGAGGTCAGTGAAGAAGGAGGGGGAAGAGGTGCTCCAGACACCAGAGCAGAGATTCCCCTGCAGCCTGTGGTCCAGACCATGGAGAGGCAGCTGTGCCCCTGCACCCATAGAGGGTAACAGTAGAGCAGATCTCCACCTGCAGCCAGGGGAGGACCCCACACCAAAGCAGGTGGATGCACCCAAAGGTGGCTGTGACCCTGTGGAAAGCCCACACTGGAGCAGGCTCCTGGCAGGACCTGTGGACCCGTTGAGATAGGAGCCCACACTGGAGCAGGTTTGCTGGCAGGACTTGTGACCCCGTGGGGGACCCACACTGGAGCAGCCTGTGCCTGAAGGACTGCACCCTGCAAAAGGCACCCATGCTGGAGCAGTTTGTGAAGAACTGCAGCCCGTGGGAAGGACTGACATTGTAGAAGTTTGTGGAGGACTGTCTCCTGTGGGAGGGACCCCACACTGGAGCAGGGGAAGAGTGTGAGGAGTCCTCCCCCTGTGGAGGAAGAGCAGCAGAGACAACTTGTGAACTGACCACAACCCCCATTCCCTGTGCCCCTGTGCTGCTCAGGGGGAAGAGGTAGAGAAATTGGGAGTGAAGCTGAGCCTGGGAAGAAGGGAGGGGTGGGGGGAAGGTGTTTTTTAAAATTTGGTTTTATTTCTCATTACCCTAATCTGATTTGATTGTCAATAAATTAAATTAATGTCCCTGAGTTGAGTCTGCTTTGTCCGTGATGGTAATTGCAGATTGATCTCTTCCTGTCCTTACCTCGACCCAGGAGCTTTTCATTATATTTTTCTCCCCCTGTCTAGCTGAGGGTCAATCTACCACAGTTGGAAAAGGTACATATAAGCTGGGTCAAGTCATAATATGCCAAGTTAGTGGTATTCAGTTGATTCCTGCTTTGTTTAAAGGTGCTTTTGTATTTAAAACATCACACTTCTCACCATATTTTTGTTCTTGATTTCAGTCTTATTAGGAACAAGTGGTTGTGTCTTAAAAGATCACAGAACAGGGAAGTCTTTTATGTTACAAACTCTACACAAAGAAAGATGTGAATTATAGTTTTATACCAAGCATATTTAAGAATAAAATAATATCATAGTAGGGCTATACTGGTCTGCTTTGGTAAAGTTGTCGATAACGTTAATCTAGGCAGTGGTAACTTCCTTGGTTTGATATGTACTGGTTAACGTTGTGTATGATAGAGAGATGTGGAGAAAGTCAGAGGAGCTGACAGATAGAAATAAGCAGGAGAGGATTTTAAAAAAGGAAAACAAAATCACAAAATTGAAAAAACCTGAGCTAATAAAAGCTTGTAAGATGTGTTCTTATAGGTAATGACCAAGTGACTGAATTGCTAGTGGTACTTGAAACTAGATGCTACAGTACATACTGGTGGAATAGTTAAGCAATAGATTGTGGATCCTCAGTTGGAAAAATTAATATGGTACATTGCTTCTCTAGTTAACCAGGTGATATAAGCCTTTGCTAATTAGAAAGCTGTGGAAGACATTACTAATAAATGACCTCATGTTTGAGAATATGAATAGACCACTGTTAAATTCTGCAATTCTCTTAATAACTGTCCTTATACATATTCATGTCTGAACAAAATTAAAATTCTATTTATTTTCTACTGATCCATAAAATGTCATGTATGTTTATGGCAAGTAGTGCAGTGTAAAAACAAACAAGCAGAACGCTGCACCACAGAATATAGTTATCTTCTTTTTTCTACAGGTTATAAATATTGCAGGCAGCATATCAGATTTTCAGTTTATCAGTAACACTTCATTTAAAACAACTGGATTAGTTCTTACAGAGTTAATGAAAAGATGTTTATTAGAATAGAAGACTGTTTCCCTATAATTGTCTCTTGTTTTCTTAGCCTCCTCCAGGGAATGTGAAAATGCCTAATGTACCCAGTACCCAGCCAGCAATAATGAAACCAACAGAAGAACCACCTGCTTACACACAAGTTGCAAAGGTTTGTCTATAACTTTCAGGCACTAGGTTCCTTTCAATTATAATCATATAAATACACTTCTCCAATGGTGTATTTTATAAATAAACATTGCTTTACTGATGATTTATGAAAATTAATACTGCCTTTAAGTAATCAGATACTGCATGAATTCATGTAATATTAGGTAAGTCTTCATCCATAACTGGAGATGCTTAATTATGGAAAATATACTTGGAATACTTTATTTCATGTTTGTTTTGGTTTTTTTTTTAATCAATATCTAACAATGCTTGTTTTGTTCAGGAGCATGCCTTGGCCCAAGCAGAACTGTTAAAGCGTCAAGAAGAACTGGAAAGAAAAGCAGCTGAACTAGATCGCAGAGAAAGGGAAATGCAGAGTCTGAATCAGCAGGGGGGTATGCATGAAAAAAATATTTCTTTAAATTGCAGAAATTTCACTTTTTCTTAGAAACTGCTTTAGTTTTACAGTGACATTGTGAAAGAGATCAAAGAGGGGTTTTATAATCTCTCCAGAAAAAGAAAATTTATCTGCCTTGAGACAATGCATAATGTGAATAAAAACTGGGCTGGCCTGTACAAATTTTCACAGCAAAAAATTTAAATGTGGCTGTCGTGGTTTGAGCCCAGAGGGCAACTGAGCACCACACAGCTGCTTGCTCACCCCTTTCCCCTCAGGAATGGGAACAAGAAAAAAAAGCAAAAGTCTCTGGAATAAAGGACAGGGAGGGATGACTCACCCATTATGGTCACAGGCAAACGACAGACTTGTTAGGGAAAGAAAAAGAACATTAATTTAATTCAAACACCACCACTTAGCATACAGAGTGGGACAGTGAGAAGTATGACCACATCTTAAAAACACCTTCCCCCTGCCACACCTCCCTTCTTCCCAGGCTCAGCTCTGCTCCCAATTTCTCTCCCTCCTTCCCCACAGTGGCACAGGGGGGCAGGGAAGGGGGGTTGTGGTCAGTCCTGCCGCTCCTTTCCTCCTCAGGGGGAGGAATCCTCACACTCTTCCTCTGCTCCAGCATGGGTCCCTCTCACAGGAGACAGTCCTCCATGAACTTCCTCCAGCATGAGTCCTTCCCACAGGCTGCAGCTCTTCATGAACTGCTCCAGTGTGGGTCCCTTCTGTGGGCTGCAGTCCTCCCAGCAACAGACTGCTCCAGCATGGGCTTCCCTCAGAGTCCCGGCCTTCTTCATGCACAGCTGTCTGCCCCAGTGTGGGGTCCTCCACAGGCTGCACATGGGTAGTTGCTCCACTGGTGACCTCCATGGGCTGCAGGGGGACAGCCTGCCCTCTCACCATGGGCTGCAGGGGAGTCTCTTCTCTGAATCACCTCCCCCTCCTCCTCCTTTTGTCCACTGACCTCGGTGTTTGCATAGATGTCCTCCTCGCAACTCCCACTCCTCCCAGGTTCCCCTTCTTAAATATGTTATCACAGAGGCGCAGCCGCCATCGCTAATTGGCTCGGCCTTGGCCAGAGGTGGGGCCGACTTGGACTGGGGGAGCTTCAAGAAGCTTCTCACAAGGGGCCACTACTGTAGCCCCCTCCTCTGCTACCAAAACCCCCGCTGCACACACAAACCCAACACAGTGGCCTATGTTACATGTTACTCTTTGCTATCAGCTATTTTAATTCTAGGTTAATATCCAAATAATACTACTGAATAGAAATGGAGCAGTTTGGGAAAAGGAAAAGTAACTTCATAAGTAACATCTTTGATTTCTGTCAGTATTTATAGCTGTAGGAGAGATTTCCTGTTTTGAAACATTTTCTTTTGCTGTGTTACAGACACAGTATTCTATGCAAATAGCAGAAAGATTCTATTATTAATCTTTTATTATTTTTTTTCATATGACACTTTGGAACCCGTAGTCAAGATCCGTATCTCATTTTGCCATAAACTGTGTGCTGTGTGAAGCCATCAGTTTTTGTTCTGCAATTTCACAAATGAGATTTATAACTGAAGATACTGTGCTAGAAGTAGATTTATAGGAATATTCCTTTTCACAAAGAAAAGCTTCAGACTGAAGTTAGAAAAAAAACAACCACAAAACAAACAAAAAAACCACCGTGTGCAATGTTGACTTTGTGTGATCTTTCCACTTGTATCTAGAATTCTGACTGTTGTATTTCCCCATGTGCTGTGGTTTTTTTGCTCTTGTGGAAACTGGAATATGCAGCAGTACAATTCCAGATTGCATAATTGCTTAGTAATTCAAATTCTCAGGGAACTTTTTGCCAGTCATGTGCTAGGATCTGGAAATGGGGAATTGCTATTCTTCTAAGGAAAAAAATCATGGTAATATTGTCCCTACATTAAACCAATCTTATTTTCTCAGTATTTATTTTTTGAATCCCTTTATTAAATCTCTGTACCTCTTCTCCCAAATAACAATTTTTTTTGGTTGTTTTTTCACACGCAGAATCACACAGAATCATTCAGGTTGGAAAAGACCCTTGGGATCATCGAGTCCAACCATCAACCCTACACCATATTTCCCAACATCTCATCCAAATGACCCTTAAACACATCCAGGGATGGTGACTCCACCACCTCCCTGGACAGACTATTCCACTGTCTTTCATTTCCTTCTCCATATATTGCTCTTCATCTGATTTCACTAACTTATATTGATGGTCTGGATTGATTACTTGTCTCTTCCAGGCTTCAGGGACAGTTTTGTTCATCTATATTATAGGGAACATAACTCTGATACCCCATGCATATTTCAGGATATTTCTAAAATGGGTATTTAAACGGGTTATTAGGTTGCAGCTGTTATCGAAGTGCAGGAACAGTCCTTGAAGAATCTAAAGGATTCTTTAGGAAGGCTGAATAGAGAAGAGAGCTCTTAAAGCTTTAAAGAGGATATTGTTTTTTTTGCCAAATAACTGTGTAAAAGATGCTGCAAATCAGAAATTGTATGTTGTGACTGAGAACTTCTTTTCCTTTTGATTTTTTTTCTTTTGCACACTCATTTGAATTCCTTTGGAAACACTAGAGATGTTTTCATTGGCGGGTAAGGTCTTTTGCAACACTACTCTAGCTATTTGCATTCAATTTAAGATGCTGCGCATCTAGGACGCTGTCATCATATGTAGTTGACTACAATGCAGAGATCTTCAGGCTGATAGGTCTGCTCAGCTCAATGCTTTCAGTCTTCTCTGCTCAGGTCCTGTGCAGTATTGCACTTGAGATTATTAAAGTGTGTTGCTTCCTATTTCAGCTAGTTCATTTGGACATGCCTGAAAATCCCTTTCTGGGCTTGCATGAAGCTAGTTTGGGGGTGTCTCCGTTCATAGTGTAGGCATGCCAATTGAAATTATGTTAATAGGCCTTGAGATGGTAACTTGGTTGAATGAAATAACTCTGAGATAGCTCTTTGCTTATCAAGATACAACCTTGGAATATAAGTATCCAGAGTGTATTTAGAAAAAGGCCACTTGTTTTTTTTAATCTCAAACCATCTCACCAAGCTGTCTTTCAGTCTTAGTTGAGAATTTTGAAACCTGTGCAACAGGAGTAGGAAAGCACATCAAATAAAATTCTTAAATAAGAACTTGAACTATTATAAGATATCTGATTTTTTTTTTCTGTGACTCTGTCTTGAAACTGTCAGTCCTGAAAGAAATAACCATATACTGCAGAATGAAGATCTGAATTACTGTCAGATATTTTTCATATAAGAAATCCAAAAAAAGTTTTTTAATATAGATGGGGATATTACTTGATTACCTTCTGTATGCTCCCTCTGTAAATCCCCTGCTCTAAAAGGCTTGATAAAAAATTGTTCAGTGGAAGAGGCAGAAAATTTAACAGATACTTAGTGCCTTTGACCTTGTTTGGACAGAACTGTCAGCTTCATCTTGTCTGAGTAGGGAAAGAAATAAGAAATAATGCAAGTGTGTAAGCTTTGCAAGTTTTCTGTTCTTACCAGATGAACTGCTAGTAAAGATTTGGTTGAAGATAGAAATTGCAAGCAAAACTGTGTCAGAATTACAAATAAAGGTGCCTTTAGGTTAGTCTCAAGTTCAGCTCCATTCTTGGAATATGGTGATTAATGTATCTCTTGCATCCAGAATTTGAAATGCTATGGTAAAGGTTTGTTGTAGTTATCTTAGTTGAATCTCTGAGTCTATGCTTGGTATACTTGTGTTTGGCAGAATGTATGCTCTAGTCTGTGAGCATATCAGCATACAGGAAATCCAAATGTCTGATACTGTGTTGTCCTTTGTGGTGTCCTCACTCTCACACAACTGTATCAAAATATATTGATGCTGTAGGGCATCTTCGTGTAACAAAAAAGTAGTTTAGACTATTTAAATAGCTTCCTTTCTTCAGGCTTACGGGCTTTTAGGTAAAGCTTTGACTGTAAACTATTGGGAACTAGTTCAAAGTATTAGAGATATCCAGGTGTTACAAATATCAGGATGCACAGGGAAATGTGCATTTAAAAGTCAAGGAACTCTGAGAAATTTTGTGAAGAATTTTCTCATTACTTCATAGGAGCTGTCAGATGCCTGCTTAGACTTTTACATAGATAAAATATTGTACTTTCCTTGATCTGTCTGCACTTCATTGTCTTTTATTTCTGAAGTTTATTTTCAGTATTGTATGAGGATTGCTAATAGAACTCTTGGGTTTTGGTACCCCAAGTTATCCATATGCTTGTGAAACTTGTGCATAAACCAATTTGAATAAGTCCAAATGCATATATCTTTCTAATATACAGAGACTAAACTGTATTATAAAGAGTGCTATTTTCTTTTCTGATTTGCAGGTAGAAAAAATAACTGGCCACCTCTTCCTGAGAATTTTCCAGTGGGTCCATGTTTCTACCAGGACTTTTCTGTAGACATTCCTGTAGAATTCCAGAAGACAGTAAAGATTATGTACTATTTGTGGATGTGTAAGTAATTTTTTTTAAAAGAAAAAACTAAGTGTCTATTTGAACTTGATGATACATACCTGCTACTTTGGCTTTTGCAACATCTGTAATGAGAAATTGTTTTAAATCCAGAAGTCAAATGTTGAAGTGAAATCTTTGTTTAGCTTCAATTTTAAAAGTATTGGATTACTTCACAGAAACTTCCACAGAAAAAAGGGGGAGGATTACCCAAAGGCAGTTTGGTTATAGTATATTGCAGTTTTCTGTTTTAAATAACCCTGTTGCTGTAAAATGAGCTTTGACCATTTATTACCTTAGAAATAATTTTACTGTTTTTAAAATTAGTTTATATATAAAGAAATATAATTCACAACCAGTGTTAATATAGACTTGTGAGTTTAAGAAGTGTAATATCCATTTGCTTTATAATAGACATAGTTTTATATAGTTTAATGTGATTTTAGTCTATAGTGGAGACTTAATATCATTTTAGTTTATTTAAAAGAGAATACCTAAAGGGGGCATACAAGAAAGCTGGAGAAGGACTTTTTACAAGGGCATATAGGGATAGGACAAAGGTAATGATTTTAAACTGAAAGAGGGTAGATTTAGATTAGATGTAAAGAAGTTATTTACTGTGAGGGTGGTGAGGCACTGGAGCAGGTTGTCCAGAGAGGTTGTGGCTGCCCCCTCCCTGGCAGTGTTCAAGGCCAGGTTGGATGGGGCTTTGAGTAACCTGATCTAGTGGAAGTTGTCCCTGCCCATGGCAGGGGGGTTGGAACTAGATGATCTTTAAGGTCCCTTCCAACCCAAACCATTCTATGATTCTAATAATGTAGGTGCCAAATAGCATCAGTGCAACTTGTGGTCTTTATCTACAATTCACTTTCAAACATTAATGGATGATAAAGTGTACTTAATTAAGACAGGGAATGTATATTTTGGTGCCTCTTGGAGGAAAATATGATTTGTCCGAGGGAAATGTGTTTGGAGTTCCTTCAGCCCTTTATGCATTGACATGGGCATTTTGCTTTAAGATTTTTTTTTTTTTCCACTAAGTTGATTTAGGGCTTATTTTAAGTACTAGTTAAGGGGGAAGCAAAGATCTTTGAAGAGTCTTTTTTTCAGAATATTCATTATCTTGCCAGTTCTTTACAGTCAAAGCTGACGTGAGCTGTTCTGGAGCCGAGGCAGATCTTGGTGTACAGGGGAGTTTCCTGAGGCAGGGAAATGCCAGGGTAGTGGAGAGACCCACCAGGAGCCAGCAGCTCTCATGAGAGATGCTGACAAGTCCTGGGCATTGCCAGAGCAACTGCGGCTACCCCCGCACCTATAAAAAGCAGCCTAGGGGAGCGCCAGTGACCAGGGTATGGTGTGGCAGCTTGTGCGTCAGTTTGCATGGAAGGATGTCATCACCCTACCAGCTCAAAAGGTCAGTTCAGTCAGTGGTCATCACCTTCCCACAAAGAGCTTTGCTATGGTATCCATCTGGCAGAAAGCTGTGTCCTCTGTACTCACCAGAACAGGTGTGGCAACCCAGACAGAGCTCCTACAAAAACATGCAGCCACCCAGGTCTCATGTTGCAGTGTGTGCCAGAGCCTTTCACTAGTACCTGATGGTAGTAGTGAGAACACCTGTGTGAGGTGTGACCAAGTGGATGACCTGCTCAGCCTGGTGGCAGAGCTATGGGAGGAAGTAGAAAGGTTAAGGAACATCAGGGAGTCCGAGAAAGAGATAAACTGGTGGAACCATGCTCTACCCTCCCTGAGGCTGAAAAAGGAACAGCCACCAGAAAAATCACAAGATCAGAGGGATTCTGTATCCTCTCCCTGCCAGGCTGAAAGCAGTCACATAAAGGAAAGGAGTGTCTACACTTGGGGTGGCAGATGAACCCCCTCCTTGTACCTTGCTTTCCTAGGTGCCTCTATACAATAGGTATGAGGCTCTGGATCTGGAATATCAGTCAGTCAATGGACGATGTGGATGATGGTCCATCTACACCAGAGGTGTTGCCAAGGTCAGAAAGGCTTACCCCCTGTATCATGGCCACCTTGACGAGGAAGAAAAGATGGGTTATATTTGTAGGTGACTGTGGGGATGCGATCCCGTGCAGGCCACAGGAGACAAGACCACAGACAATCAATATGATTGGAAGTCAAGCTCAGAGATTTATTAGCAAGCAAGCCCTTATATACTGTTGTGCCTTCTAAAAATAGCAGCAAGCCCTTATATACTGTTGTGCATTCTAAAAATAGCAGCAAGCCCTTATATACTCTGCTGCCTTCTAAGAATAGCAGCAAGACCTTATATATTGTTGTGCATTCTAAAAGCAGCTCCCCTTGGTACTTTCCACAAACATTGCTACCTGCACACAGCCAGTAGATAAGTTCCTGCTTTTGCAATTCCAAAAGGTCCCTTCTTTATCAGTTTCTTCCTTAACGAGCACATTCTTTTCTTCTGGCCTTCTTGTAACTATTTCTTGTTTTCAGACGTCGTTAATCTTCTGCCCGAGTGCTGGTTGTA
>ML997876.1:11663-37736 GCA_010365825.1 Otus sunia | reverse complement strand
TTTTGGCCCATGTTTCCTCTACAGGAGTACTGTTATTATTGATAGTTACACAACATTCTCCATCACTTAAATTTAACATATCACATATCCCTTGCTCTTTTAACAATATCATATCTAAAGCTAAACAGTTTTGAAATGTCATCTTTGATACTTGTTGGACTTGCAAATTCAGTTCTCCTAAAGCATACCTTGTCAAGTTACTTAGAAGGTGTACTTGCCAGGTGATGTTTTCTAGAACAAATTGATGTTGCTTCAGAGTTATAGATGGAATTAAGATGTTTTCCATTAGAACGTTCCCACGCTAGTCCCAGGGAAGCTGGGTATATGCTAGTTTTACAAGTCCAGGTATCATAAGCCATAAAATATACTTCAGGTTTTGCAGTGAGTGGCAGGCTCTTCAAAGGGTAGCGTGTACAGGGTATATCACAATATTTACTCCTGTTATAATCTTCAGTTTTATTGTAAATGTTATTATACAGTTTATCTTTATTTTTATATCCACTAGAATGGTAATTCCAACATGTACACATGTCCCTTACTCTCTCCAAGAGCCAGGTTTCCAGGTGGTCTCCCAGGCCAGTATTGCAATCAAGAACTTGTAACATATGTGAATAGATCAGACCAGCTATGTTGTGGGGTATTTGCATATTTAGACTGGGGAAGGGCAATGAATATCCCTTGGTTAGTTCTATTCCACGTTTTTATAAACCCACAAATTAATTCCCACGCAAGGATTGAAGGAGTATTACTTCCACTTCCCGTTTGTTCCTCTCTCCCAGAGGAGAGGAGGGCAAGGGTCCACATGAGAAACAGTAAATACATACTAGAACTATTACTAAAACAACAGTTACGATTGATAAACCAATACTAAAAATGTAACAGTAGCAGTATTCGTTGGGGTCCGACACTGCTTCAACGGGGCAGATTCGTTTGGCAGATGACGAATCCTGTCTTCTTCCTGTAAAAGAAAAGGGAAAGCTCGGTTCTTTCAAACTGGCTTTAAAAAGGGGTTATCCATCTAGTATTAATTTTGTGGTCTTTTCCATTGGCATCAGTAGCCACCCAGGTATAAAGGTTCAGTGGGGTTTACAAAGTTGATGGAACTTCCCCTACTGTGCGTAGGTCTGCCAGGACAGGTTGCCCTGGATAATGTGGGATTTGTTTGGAACCCATCGCTTTTTCTGTTCCTGGGAGAAGACTCAGGGTTTTTGGGCGGAAGGCAGTAAGCCTAGGGCATCCATTCGCCCCCCATTGACTACTGACCTTGGTCACAGCGTCCCTCAGGCATGCTGACCAGCCAGGATTATGCGGCCTTAGGGCACGCTTCAAGAGCCCATTAGTTCATTCCGCTATCCCATTTGCTTGGGGATAGTAGGGAGTGTGGAATGTCCACTGTACCCCTTCATTTGCTGCCCATTCTTGGACCACCCCAGCAGTGAAGTGGCTGACATTGATTGTATTGATTTGGGCTTGGGTAGGACACTGAACCAAAGTTTCAACCCTTTTACTGTATTTTCTTCAGTAGCCCATGTTATGGCTTAGGCCTGGGCAAGTCCAGATGCTATCTCTACACCTACTAACACATATTGCTTTCCCTCTGATCTCCTAAAGGGTCCTATGTAGTCAATCTGCCAAGTTTCCCATAGGCCTTTCCCATCTCGAAGGTGGAGTGGAGGATTTTGCAAAGGATGTTTCTCCAGCTGAGTGTGACATAGACTACAAGCAGAAATTATGGTACTGCACATCTCTCTAGTGATGGGCCATCCTCTGCTCCCAGCCTCTTTCAGGAGGTCTTTAATCCCTGAGTGTCCACATTTGACATGCAGCCACTCCAATAGTTGTTCCCATTTTTCTTCCTCTCCTTCTGTTGCTAACACAGCCAAATGGGTGAGTCTACTTGGTTGTTCACAATGTGTGCTGGGTGGTTCCCTCCCTGATGGGCAGCTACCCATCCTATTAAGATAGAACTTTTCCTAACTGCTTGCAGGATATCTTCCCACTTCTCCTTTTGCCAGACAGGTACCCGGTTTACCTCCCACTGGTTTTGTTCCCAAAATGGGAGCCACTTGGTGCACCCTTTGAACACAGCATATGAGTCTGTGTAGATAGATGTAGGGTCCATGTCATCCCTTTCTCTCATAACTGCACTCCAGACTGCCACCAACTCTCCCACCTGTGCAGTACCCTTGCCCTCTGTTATGATTTTTTCTCTGGAATCGACACACACAGCTACTGCTCAATATTTCCATACTTTACCTTCCCTTTTTGAAAAGGTGTCAGTAAACCATACATTCTTTAACTGGGGCTCATAGGGAGGAGCCTCTTTTATACAGGGATGATGAGCTTCCTTTTCCGGGGAAACAGATGATTTGTCCTGTATTTGAAGCACCTTGGGGGCCCCGTCTGTCACTTGGAATATGTGACTGTAATGTTCTAATTGAGCATACCATTTTCTAACTGTCTCCCTCCGCGCTACCCCTGCAGGAGGTGGGGTACCCACTAGGCTGGGTTTCAGAACTTTAAAGGGTCCTCGCGGGATTATGGATTGTTTCCATAGGATTTTTCCAACTTCTTGTAGGGCTAGGGCTACCACAAATAGACCCTTTTCCCAGGTGGAATACCATTTCTCTGCATCCTTAAAACTGCGTGAAAAGAACACAATGGGGCAAATGGGGCCCTCTGGTCCCTTTTGCCATATATGTATTGGTGCTCCATGGATTGCAAAACCCCGTTCAATTTGAAGTGTGTCTCTGGGGTGGATCGGGCCCAGGGCCTGATATACTCCTGCCTCAAACCCTAATAACTTTAGGGCCTCCTCGTGAACAGGGGTCCAGTCCCAAGCAGCTCGTTTATGTACTAGGTCATAAAGAGGATGAGCAATAATGGAGAAATCTGGATGCGGGAGATATGGACAGTGCAGTCTATCATTATGATTAAGCAATGCCGATTTTATTATGGTGGCACAAGCCTTTTATAATGCAGGTGAGAAATCACAAGATACAATCACATGGTACAATTCTTTCTGACTGGACAGTTAGCTTTGCACATGCTCCTTGAGCTCTCTCTGGTTGGATGAGAACTGCCGCATCGACACTGTACAAACTTCCTCTCTGCCCAGACCAACACCCTGAAGTTGTTTAACTTCCTGGGTCCTTCCTTATTCTTCCAGGGTCATTCCCTCATCACATCCTTGCTGAAGCTGAGGCTTTGCCAGCCTTGCTCATATGCAGGATTGCTCACATGCAGATTTCCCAGCAGGAAATCCTTTAGAATCCCCACATCTGGACTATGTTTTCTCCAGAAAACCAGCAAGCCTAAAGCATGTTGCAATTCCTTTTTATTGTCTGGGACTTTTACCTCTTCCATGGCAAGCAGGGTTTCAGGAGGTATGCACGCTGTGCCACCTTTCCACCATATGCCTAGAAATTTCACGTCGGGGCAGGTAACTGTATTTTCTCGGCGGGGATTTGGAGGCCCAATTTTTCTAGGTGGGTAATTACGTTTCTTTGGGCTTCCCCCACTGCAGTAACATTGTTCACCCCTATCAGTACATCATCGATGTACTGGTATGTTTTTACTCCCTCCTTAGGAAGAGGGGCTTCCACTAGCACCTGGGCTGGGGCATGGTGTGCCAAAGTAGGTGAATGTTTATAGCCTTGCGGGAGGCGAGTAAAGGTATATTGTATACCATCCCAGGTAAACGCAAATCTGTCTCTGTCACTCTCTTGCAGGGACACCATGAAAAACATGTCTTCAACATCAATAGTTACTGAAATATCATGAGACTGTTCTTGGATAGTGGAGACTAGCTCTGCTATGTTAGGGACAGCTGCTGGTAGTGGGCCACTGCCTGCACTGAGGCGTCAATAGTCAACTGTTAAGCGCCATTTTCCATTTGGCTTACGCACTGGCCATACTGGGGAATTATAAGGGGAGTGGGTTTGTACAATTACTCCCTGCTCTTGCAACTCTTTTATCACCGGAGTAATTCCCTCTCTGGCTCCCAATGGTAAGGGATAAGGCTTTACGTTTACTGTTTTAGATGGGGGAAATGCTGGGGCCTCCTGGAAAAGTTGTATGGAGGTGATGGTGGGAGATCCAAATTTCCATTCCCTCCCACTCGAGTCCTTTCACCCTCTCCCTTTTAATACATCAAGTCCTAGAATTTTCAACGGGTATGGGCCAACAGCCATAATTACCCAAATAGGACTGTCTTCTTCAGGCAACCAGCACTTCACTGTGGCTGTGTTTTGGGGCAGGGACTTCCCAAAAACATCAGTAACCCATATTTGGTTTTTATCTGTTATGATATTGTGGCAGGCTGCCACATCAGCGTGTAAAGCTGACATCTGCTCTCCAGTATCTACTAAAAAGGTAACAGGTGCTCTTCGGGGCCCTGTGGGTAAAGTGATCTTTAGATCTCCCTGCTGGTTTGTGGTGAGCCATCTTACATAAGTCCACAAGCTGTCCCTGGCCCACCTAGTAGGGATGGTAAAGTGAGTTTCTTGGCTTAACTCCAGAGCCCTGGTGTTCTGATGGGGGAGCAGAGTTGGGGGGGGGGAGGGGGGTGGTGGTGAAGTGCTAAGGCTTGGACAACAGGCCCAAGCCAGAGTTGACCTATAGATGAATCNTCCTGAGCAGTTTCTGGATTGCTCAGTTGCTTTCCCTTCCTTGACTTTGTCCTTGGGTGTCTTACCTCCTGTTTGCCACCTCTGACATCCTGGGGCCAGGGAGGCCCACTGCTACCTGCTTGGGGTTTGAAGCCACAGGACAGACACTGGTGGAGAATTTCAGTAATCCCCCACTGCACACAGGTCCAGTTGTGCCAACTGATAAAAGAAATACCACCATCACCCACGCTTGACAAAACCACATTATTCATTCACCAGCCATATCTACACAGCAGATAGATAGGACCAAATGTAGTCCACGTGGCCAGATGCAGCACTGAGGCATTTTAACTAATTGTTGAATTCTAGCACTAATCCTCACATCAGGTAGCTGGGAGAATACTTCACGGTGCATTTGGACAATATTACGATTTCTGATAATTTCTTTGGAGAAATGAGCAAGACTTTCTTCACCTTGAGCTGTCTTTGGTCTTCTTTTCTCAGCATTATTTTGTGCCTACTCCAGAGCAGCTCTTGCTAATGCCCTATCTGTGGTAAGTTTGGGGGTTTTTGTGGGATTTTTTGTTTTTTTGTTTTAACTGTATTTTGATTTGTTCCAATATAATGCTAAGGAAGTGCCACAAAATTCTCCATGTCAGTTTTGACAGCATTGAAGAGAGAATGCTGCAGCCAGTGGCAGGTCTTGTACAAATTCTGTTTCAGTTGAATTGTGCACTTGCAGCCTCTATAGCATATAATAAGATTTCAAAGACCTTTGGAGCATGTTATCTGCAGCAGGACTGTGCATGTATATGCAAATTCCAGCAACAGCGTATGGTTTGAGATGCAATACTTAGTTTCAGGCTATATTTTTGAACAATCCCCAATGGTCTGAATTTTTACTTGCTTCTTCCAAGGTCTTTCTCCCACCCTACCCACAGATATTATTTAAGTTTGATTTGGATATGAGATCTAAAATGAGGGGGAGACTGTTCTCTTAAATACAAAATCATCATACCTGTACAGATCAAGAAAGAGGTGAAGCCAGAAATGCCAAGCTTTGTTTCATCTTTAAGATCTGAGAGATTAAATCAAAACCATATTTTAATAAAATGTATTTGTTAAAATATTTTTTTATATATATATAATTAAAAATATTTAAAATATATTTTAATTAAATGTATTCATCTGGCATCCACTCAGTACCACGTAGGTCCCTGCAGATGGGTTGCTTTGTTAAACACACCTGCTTTTGTGATGCATCAGAACAAAAGAACATTTACTTTTTCTCCTTGTGATCTTGTTTTTGGCAGACCCCAAGTCAGGTCAAGAGGTGGGGTCACAGTCTGTGACTAGTACTCTCATTACATGGCATTTTACGAGACAGTGAGGGTAGGATTCAGCTTATTTATTAAAGAATTTAAATGTTTGTGTGAGCTGGGTGTCTCAGCTTTCATTACAGTCAACAGAGCTCTGGAGCCTGATTCAGTTGCTTCAATATTGGTGCCAAATGCCTTTCTGGACAACATCTGCTTCTCCAAAAGGACTGAAGTCTCCAACGCGGGATGCCTTACATAGACCTGTACATTTCAGATAAGCTAGATACCTCTGTGTGAGCCGCTGAATTGACATTTGGTAGCAGACGAGCTTCCCAGAACTCCAGTGACCAGCAAGAACCTAGTTCATATGTAGTCCCCACCATGCAGGCACCTGCATCTAGGCATCCTTCTCTGGATCCAAATGGGGGATCCTGTATGGGGGGGTTCAGGAAGGCATGTCCTATGTGTTAAAGGATTTTACCCGACTGCGGGTATCTCTAGGCTGGCTTTATTAACAACTCGGAGTTGGGCCATCACCTCAGTGAGTGGCAACAGCTAACAAAAAGCACCCTCTTTATATATGATATAACATACAATACAAAGAGTCTTTGGTGATTTTCCAGGAACTTTCAGCTCTTAATTCATCATCCGTTTCAAAAGTCCATTGTATTCCACAGTTTGGGCTAGTTCTTATCATTCCGTTCCAATTCCTCTTCGGACACCACTGTTCACTGATGCAGCCTTCGGTCATCATGGTTACTTATCTTCTGAACAATCTTCATCATAATTCACTTTTAGACTTCTGAGAAAAGACTCAAAATGTTCTATTTAACATATACTTAATCTATGTATAGCTTTTCATTACCTAGCTTTTCTAAGTTGCTTAAACTGTCAGTATTGTTCCTAGAGCACCTGTACTCTATTAATTAAACCTTTAAAACAATATCTATTTGTTAATTATTCCTGCTATTAATAATATCCTAAGAGAAAAGAGTTTTCTAAAGCTTGTTCCTTTTACACAGAGGGTTGGAACACCTCTATGAGAAAATGTTGAGAGAATTGGAGTTGTTCAGCCTGGAGAAGAGAAGGCTCTGGGGACACCTTATTGTGACCTTTCAATACTTAAAGGGGGCTTATAAGAAAGATGGGGACAGACTTTTTAGTAGGGCCTGTAGTGATAGGACAAGGGGTAATGGTTTTAAACTAAAAGAGGGAATGTTTAGATTAGATAGAAGGAAGGAATTTTGTATGGTGGGGGTGGGAAACACTGGCACAGGTTGCCCAGAGAGGTGGTAGATGCCCCCTCCCTGGCAGTGTTCAAGGCCAGGTTGGATGGGGCTCTGAGCAACCTTTTGTAGTGGAAGATGTCCCCTCTCATTGCAGGGGGGTTGGACTAGATGACCTTTAAAGGTCCCTTCCAATCCAAACCATTCTATGATTCTGTGTTTCTTCTTTGAACCTTACCTTCTAGTAGAATTGCTAGAATGTTTCTCTGGACCTAAATAAATTATTGCTGTAAGGAGCTGCTTGTGCACTTTCAATTATAAATACTCTGTCCTGGTGGAGAAGGATAGAAACTGTCCTGTGATGTAGCAAAATCACTCCTGAATCAGTGGTTATTACTGAACAAAGAGAGAAATTCATGTTCATCTTTTAAGTGTGGCATAACTAACTTCTGTGCCAGATAGCATGAAGGTCGTAGTTGTAGTGTTTCTGTTTCTTTTTCTGTTCCAAGAACTAAATATGTTTGAAATAAACTGCGAGGTTGTAATGCCAAAACATTTTCTTTAGTAGAAATTCAGTAATTAACCTGTAAGAAGGTCTGCCAATGAGAAAATGTCAGTATTGAACTAAGAACTAAGCACCAAAAAGGCAGATGTTTAAGACCAATGTTATAAGAAATATTTGAATATGAAGTATGTATTAAAGGATCTGGAACAGCTTCTTTCAGATCTTGTTTTCCTGAGAAACACTTTTGGTAGATAGGTTTTTTTTCTTCATTACATATAAGACAAAGAGCTTTTCATTAAAAGATTTTTTGAAAAAAATTTCCTTTCAAATTGCATTGTGTACAGTGATAAATTTATGATGTATTTTATATAATTTATAAGCTTTTCTCTAAAAAAATCCAGTAGTTTTGTATTGTAATATTAAGGCTGACAGTCCTGCACTCATTTACTTGCTTGATTGTAAGAAAAAATAAATGACCAACATATTTAAAAAAAAGTGCAAATACCTGTATGCAGTAATTACTGTAGAAGTATCAATTATTGCAGCTGTAGAAACCACTTTTTTCATCATTTTAGGTTTGAAAATATTTTATTTTTATGACAGATTTTTTCTTCATTATACACCTGATACTACTTGAATTTTCACGTTTAGTGCTTTTACTTGTGAATACTGTCTTTAACCTGAAAGTTAGAAAACTATAAAAATCCGCTTATTGCTGTGAGAGGATATTGATTTATTGTCAGCATGCTTATGTTTTGTTTAAAACTGCACAATTTGGGTATTACTTTAACAGGTGTAATAATTTATTATATGAACATAATTTAATTAAGACTTTTTGCTTTTGCTTCTACAGTCCATACAGTGACACTGTTTCTTAATATCTTTGGATGTTTGGCCTGGTTTTACATTGATGCTACACGAGGAGTTGATTTTGGATTGAGTATCCTCTGGTTCTTGCTTTTTACCCCTTGTTCTTTTGTCTGCTGGTACAGACCACTTTATGGAGCTTTCAGGTAAGAACTTCAGCTTGACATAAGATATTTTAAAAAAATACTGTGCTTGTTGAAATGCATTAACATTCCAGAATTGGCTTGTTTATCATAATGATAATCCTTTAATATGATTTCATTAAAAACAAGTAGAATGTTTGCCATTAATTCATTTGCTGTATCTGAAATGATGATGGCAACAGTTAGGAATATCATAGAATATCCTTTTAAAATATTTAAAAAATATTTGCTCCTGGGAGCACGGAAGGTTCAGGAGCATATCTGAAATGCTTGTACACCAGTGCATGCAGTATGAGAAGCAAACAGGATGAACTGGAAGTGTTGGTTAGCTCCCAGAGCTATGATATAATTGGTATTAGTGAGACTTGGTGGAATGAGTCCCACAACTGGAGTGCTGGGATGGAGGGCTATAGGCTGTTCAGGAGGGATAGGCAGGGCAGGCGAAGGGGAGGAGTTGCACTGTATGTAAAAGGGAGAGGTTTGATTGTTTAGCCCTTGCAGTTAGGGATGATGTGGTTGAGAGCCTCTGGGTGAGGATTAGGGAGATGGAAAACAAAGTAGATGTTGTAGTGGGTGTCTGCTACCGATGGCCCAGCCAGGATAGTAGTACTGATGAGTTATTTTATAGGCAATTAGGAGAAGTTTCTGGATCGGTAGCCTTTGTCCTTATGGGAAATTTCAACTTTCCAGACATCAGCTGGGAATACCATACTCCTGTGACAAGCAAGTCTTGGAAATTCCTGAAGTTTGTAGGAGATAACTTCTTGACACAAGTACTCAGGAAGCCAACTAGGAAAGAAGCTCTCCTAGACTTGCTAATTGTGAATAGAGAAGGATTCATGGAAGATGTGATGGTAGGTGGCTGTCTTGGCTGCACTGATCATGAAATGGTTTAGTTTAAAATTTTCAGTGTAATGAGAAAAAAGGTCAGCAGAGTTGCTACCCTGGACTTCAGTAGAGCAAGCTTTAAGCTATTCAGGGAGCTACTTAGCAGAGTACCCTGGGAATCTGCTTTTGAAGGCTTAGGAGTCCATGAGTGCTGGTCAGTTTTTAAGAACCACCTTTTAGAAGCTCAGGAGCAGGCGATCCCACTGTGTCAAAAGTCAAGCAAGCAGTGCAGACGACCAGCTTGGCTGAACAGGGAATTCCTTGTGGAGCTTGAGGAAAAAGAAATTGTACAATCTCTGGAAGCGATGTCAGGCTTTGCAGGAAGATTACAGAGCCGTGGTTCATATATGAAGGGAGAAGACATAAAAGGGCAAAGGTGAACTAGAGTTGAAACTGGCCAGTGTTGTGTCATACAACAAAAAGGGCCTTTTTAAGTACATCAATAGCAAAAGGAGGTCTAAAGAAAACATTGGACCAATACTTGTTGAAGATGGTCACCTGACTAATAGGGATGAAGAAAAAGCGGAGGCATTCAGTGCTTTTTTTTTGCCTTGGTCTTTAATAAAACTGATAAACTTGGGCTGCCTGATACTCTGAGTCAGAGGACCATGACTGCAGGAACAGTGACTTGCCACTTGTGGACACTGAAATTGTAAGGGACCAGCTATATTAGCTGAATGTTCACAAGTCCATGGGGCCTGATGGGATTCACCCCAGAGTAGTGAAGGAGCTAGCAGATGTTATGGCAGGACCTCTCTCAGTCATCTACTAAAGGTCATGGGAGTCTGGGGAGGTCCCTGCTGACTGGAATCTAGCCAACGTTATTCTGTTTTACAAGAAGGGTGTGAGGGAAGACCCAGGAAACTATAGACCTGTTAGTCTCACCTCAGTACCTGGAAAAAATATGGAGAAGATTATACTGGGTGCTATTGAAAGGCATTTAAAGAACAATGCAATCATCATGCACAGTCACCATGGGTTCACAAAGGGAAAGTCCCGTTTAACTAATTTGATATCCTTCTACAATAAGGTCACCTTCCTAGTGGGTGAAGGGAAGATGGATGGCTTTTTGTAAGGCTTTTGATACTGTCGCTCACAGTCTTCGACCCTTCTGTACTTTGTCCCTTCTGGACAGATTGTTTAACTGTGAGATGAGCAGGTACGCAGTGCGCTGGGTGAAGAACTGGCTGAACAGCAGGGCTCAAAGGGTTGTAGTGAATGGGGCTACATCTGTCTGGCAAGCATTCACCAACATGGTGTTCCTCAGGGCTCAATTCTAGAGCCAGTCCTGTTCAATATATTTATCAACGATCTGGGTGCAGGAGTTGAACGCATCATTAGCAGGTTTTCTGATGATACTAAACTGGGAAGTGCTGTTGACTCTCTTGAGGGACAAGAGGCCTTGTAGAGGTATCTGGATAAGTTGGAGCACTGGGCAGTCATCAGTGGCATGAAATTTAACAAGTCCAAATGCCAGATCCTGCACCTGGGACAGAGTAACGCTGGGCACAAGTATAAATTGGGAGAGGAGTGGCTGGAGATGAGCCCTGCAGAAAGGGATCTGGGAGTGCTGGTTGACAGAGAGGTGGTCGATGCCCCAAGCCTGTCAGTGTTTAAGAGGCATTTGGACAATGCCCTTAATAACATGTTTTAACTTTTGGTCAGCCCTGAATTGGTCAGGAGTTGGACTAGATGATCATTGTAGGTCCCTTCCAACTGAAAATATTCTATTCCATTCTTTCTATTCATAACTTCTACCATTGGCATAATAGCTGTAGGAAATGTTTAACTTTGTATTGGGCTGATAACAATTTTAATGAAAATTCTCATTAAATCTCTATCCCTTCACAAGCAGGTTAATAGTTGTCTTCAATTTTTGGCTTTCTGAATGAACTTCATAAAACTCTACACTTAAAAAAAATCTTACATTGTTAAGTGACCTGCAGTGTCTGTAACTGAAGTAGACTGAGATTTATAAGAATGAGTAGACCAGGTATATAGTAATCAAAATCTAGTATTTTTCCTATCTTTTAGCAATATGGATTTTGCAGTCTTCACAAGCTTAGGGTGTGGTATCTTAGTCTTTAAACGTAGGATGGTTGGTTTGCATGCAAAATTGAACATTTTGGTGAAAATCAGCATGTAGAGATTCTAAATTCCTGTACTCTTACAGTATTTCTTGGGAATTATTTTTTACATCGAAATGCATCAGGATGTTCTCAGTTTAAATGCACTATTTTTTGTAGAGAATGATTGATAGCCATAAATTGTAGTTGAGCATAACCTTTAGACTAAATGAGATGTTTCTTTTTGCTAACCAAGGTGGTATTGCTGTACCCACATATCTTTGAGGAATCATATAGTTTAACTTTAATTTGCTCATACCCTAAATTTTTACATCCTTAAGGCTAAAAAATAAAAAGAGTATTTTTTCATTTACTAGTGTAACTTTTGTTCATGACTTGGGTTACAATGTGGGTACAAATTGAGATAAATTAAAAATACAGAGAATTTCCAGTATTTTAAAATGATAGCTTTCATTAACCAATTATAAATCTTATATACTCTCTCTCCTGATTTGGTGGAGTTCAGTGTCATGTTATCTTTCAAGGTTTTAGATCTAGTAAATCCTTAGCATTTCTTAGTGACTATTTATTGTTTGGAAAAGGAAAACTACTACTTACATATTCAACTTTCAATCATTTGTTCAGCTGAAAAATTAGTTATTGAACTGAACTGGTTGAATAAATAGAAATGAACAAATTCTCTTCTGCAGAAAGAGCTATTACTGGCAAAATCTGGTTCTGTGACTTAAGTAATTTTTACTTCCTTTAGAAATTTGGTAGGAAGCATATCATGCAGTCATTGTTTTTGACAATAATGCATTGAGGTCTTTTGAGATTTTGCCTGTAAATATTTATATTTGGGTTTTTTGATAGGCTTTTAACACTTTCAGTCTTTGTCAGGCTGACATTTTAGTAATTTAAACAGCAAACATATTTTGTATATTTTGGTTTTAAACAACAGCCGCTTCAGTATTCTGATTTGCATTATGCTTCGGTAATTCCATATTAGATTCTATTTCCTCTTACAAGTAAATTATTTTTTTCCCATCCTGCCAGCGCTGTGGACTTCAGTGTGAAAGTGGAACAGACTTCTGTTCTTCATGCATTGTGGCAGAAGTTGTATGTATAGTCTTAAGAGGCCCTGCTGTGTGCTTAACAGAACACTAAGGAGTAGTATCTTGCTGCTATTCTCACCTCTGTTAGAGGTGCAAGTGGCAAAAATAATATATTAAAGAAGCAGCAGCAGCTCTTGTAAATAAACACTCCATAAAACCACAGAATTACTGGTATTTCAAGTCACCATCAATAAATCAAAGCACTTTCCTCTAGTTAATGCAATAAAAGAATTAGATTGGTACTACAGTATTTGTAAAAAGTCATAAATTTCCTAGCTGCTTTAATTTTTCCCCCCCTCTTTCAGGAGTGACAGTTCATTCAGATTCTTTGTGTTCTTCTTTGTATATATCTGTCAGTTTGCTGTACATGTACTTCAAGCTGCAGGATTTCAAAGATGGGGAAACTGGTGAGTATTCTGTTTTCGGTAGCATTGTACTGTCTGTAAGACAAACACTCGTATTTGATATATCAACTTCAATACAGTCTGTGTTTTTTTCAAAAAAAACATCTTGTGTTCACTGGAATTGTTACATTTAGCACTCAAAAAAGCATTTTTGGACTGCTCTTAACTAGGAAATGTGTGTGAAACATTCCAAGAATGTGAGGTACTTCTGTTATTAGGCTGGTCAGAATTTTATCTTTCAGTGTAAGCCACTTTGAACTACACTTTTATACATTACCTCCCCTATTTTGGTAGTGTGTGGAGATGTTATTTGTTCTATATTTAGGATAAAGAAATAAGTAAAACTAAGAGAAATTGAGAA
Source organism: Otus sunia (assembly GCA_010365825.1). Classification (NCBI taxonomy): domain Eukaryota; kingdom Metazoa; phylum Chordata; class Aves; order Strigiformes; family Strigidae; genus Otus; species Otus sunia. The sequence continues at coordinate 24,232 of ML997876.1, read as the reverse complement.
TAAATTAGGCTGTAGTAATATACTGTTTTGATATTATTTTGTATAATTAGTTATCTCTAATTATATTAATATACTTATTAATTAATGAAATTTATGGCTAAAATTTGAAGAATGAGTCAACATTGTATTCGCATGAATACAGTGGTATATTTTTGATATTATTTAAAAAGCTCATTTGTTCAGGTCAACTCCTTATTCTCTAATAGCTGATTTTTCATTTTGATGCTTGTAAGTATATAAGATTTTATGTGTATATAGCTTTTATTTGAAGCTTTAAGGTCTAATATTTAGATTTTACAAGGAAAAGCTATTGGGAATCAGTCACCCTTCTTGGAAAAAAACCCCAACAAACTTGAATTAACAAAAAGCATGGTTGTAGTAGCCAGCTGATAGCATGGAGAGCTATGACTGGTAATAATGTACCTGGGTAATGAAATTTCTGTGTATCAGTGGTTTTCTGCTAACCTCCAAATGTATGTAAAGCAGACAAAACATCATCGCTTTAGAACTGGAGTGTAAGGAAAAATCCTGGTTTATTATTTTTGCTCTCAAATCCAGTATTTTGCTTTTTCATAAATACCTTGATTGGCATGAACAAAGTAAAAAAGTAAAAAGGACCAACTCTCCGAAGTATGCAGAGTGTGCTTTTAATGATACTTGGGGAAGGGGTATGATAAGTAGCCAGATCATCAGAAGATGCTGATTGCAGTTTGAAACAAGTAGAAGAAAGTTTTAAGGTTGTTTGGATTTACAGAAATTTTTTTCTCTTTTTGGTGGAAGAATCGTTTCCATCTTAATGCTTTATTTTTCTTAAGGCAAGTTGCTTTTTGTGGCTTCAAGTTTGATATTGTACTTTTATGTTGGTGTTTCAGTTTTTAAGAATGGGGAAATATTTGAAGTAGATACTGATATACCAATCTTTTCTCTTAATTAATCTGACACTATCTACTTACAAAAAAATAAATATATTAACCCCAATTGAGAAAGCATCACTGTGTGGATACAACTAAATGAGTTCTCCCAAATAGAAGCTCTGTATGTGTGGCATGTTTTTGTTTTGTTTTTTTTTTTTAAGAAGTTAGAAACTATCTTTTTAGGGACATTTTCTCTTCCACGAAGTCATGTAGTCTTAAATTATTCTGAAATTACAGTATGACCAAAAAAAACCAGAAAAGTTGATGAGCAACTCTCTAATGTCTCTCAATTTCTTCACAACTCTCCTCAAGGATAATCATCTTTGCTAAAATTTTCCTTATAGTTTTAATGCATGCATTGGAAAAATGGAAACTAAGCTGTAAAAACTTATTATCGAACAGAAATATGCTCACATATAATTTCCATTACTTTTTCTTCAAAAATATTCAGTTGATCAGAAGCAGGAGGTTATAAAGCTTCCCTTGATGTGGATACCTGTGGTTGAATGATTCATGTGCTGTGCTAGTAAAGTTTGTCTTTTCTTTTTCCTTCAGTGGGTGGATTTCATCTCTTACTGGTCTTAATAAGAGTATCCCTGTTGGCATTATGATGATAATCATAGCTGCACTTTTCACAGCATCTGCTGTTATTTCATTAGTTATGTTTAAAAAGGTAAGTTACTTATTATTCCCCTCTTCTGTTTCCTTTGCTTGATCTGGATTTTGATTTCTTGCTTGAGAGGTACACTCTCACAAAGTAATGGGGATTATATTATATTCTCAAGGGGATTAAATTATATTACCTTTTAACAACTGTTCTTCTCTAGTACTTTTTTGCTTATGCTGTCATGGAGTTATGAAATGCTGTTTTTACAGTGCACTTATTTCTGAAAACTAAAATGGGGGAGGATAGCTTTGAATAAGACAAGTTGGAAGGTAAGCCCACAATGAAAGGGTAGGTGAATACACTGAACACTAAGGTAGGACCTGTAGATGCCAGGTTGCAATTTTCAGTTCTCTGGTGATTCATCAGGCTGAGTGAAGTGCGATTCAAATGACTGCTAAATTTCATCCCTTATCAAAATCACTCCCATTAAAAGCAATAGAAGAGGGAGATGCCTGGCACCTCAGAAAAGGATTTTTATTTCTCTGATTATATTATTTTAACATGTTACTGTCAATTAATGATTGTGTAGCATAAAAGCTCAAAGAAAGATGCTTTTCTCCCTTGGTTCCTTTTTGTGAATTTCCATCCAGAAGGCTTAAGTTTAGATACTAATGTGCTAGTAAGTTTTTTATGTTGTTTTGATTAAATGTAACTGAAAATTCTGCTGCTGATGTGCTGTCAATTCTAATAATTCAACCTCAGTTACAGTTACGCTTAAAGGTTTTCACATACCTAAACTCTTCTGACCCTATTTACAGTAAACTAGAATTTTAAGCATAGCCTGGAGATGTCCCTTCTCCTTATTTGTTTTCTGCATAAATACTCAGGTACAGGAGAAAGAAACAAACAAGAATAGTCACATTTATAACAAAGAAGAAAGTTACAACATGAATTTTCCTGCTACACTTGAATGAAAATGTCTTTGTAATATTATTTAACAACTTTATTGTGACTTGATTGAATATGAATCAGAAATAGCATTTTAATTTTAATACTCAGTTACTTGGAAGTTACTCAAGATTTGGTTTTTTTGTTGTACTAGAGATTATAAGCCATGTTGTTTAATACCTTTGCTTATTATGCAGAGCAATTATTCATCACACTAGCAGATATTTATCTGAATTATTGGGATATTTTATACTTTTTAATGTTCAGTCATAGCTTAGCTTAATAGGTTCTTGTAACCTTGTCAACCAGAGAAATTAAGATATTTCTAAAAAATTGATGTTGAAAAAAAGTTCACCAGGATGTTATTGACACAGTAGATTCAAAAATACATTTTTGGTTTTGTTTCCTGCTGTTTCTTTTAACATGTACACTTATGAAATCTTTTAATGGGTACGCCAAGTTGCATACAAATTGAGACAGAACATGCTTTTGTAGGCTATGGGTCCTGCATTATGCTAAGGATGCAGCCTGTTTCTGTATTTAAATATGTTATTTCAGACAGTAGATACCATACAAGTTTTAGTGAAGACCTACCTACAAGACCCCTCTGAACTTGTAAAAAGTTACAGGTATCCCTACAGTCAAACTGTGTGTGCACAGCAGGGCAATGAAAAGTTGTAGAATTTGTGGAAAAAAAAGTCTGTTTACTCATTTCCGGATCCTCCCAAACATATGAGCAAACCAGATTTCTCCACCACACCGCTCTGCTTTGTTATTTGAGACTTTGCTATTACTCTACTAAGAAATGGAAGGCTCAGCACACTTTTTTCACTGCTTTTCCACCTCCCTAGGTGCATGGTCTTTACCGCACAACTGGTGCTAGTTTTGAGAAAGCACAGCAGGAGTTTGCAACAGGAGTGATGTCTAACAAAACTGTACAGACTGCTGCAGCCAACGCCGCATCAACAGCAGCAACCAGTGCAGCTCAGAATGCGTTCAAGTGTAACTGAATGTAGAGAAATATAAAAAGTCATGATGATTCTCTTCGATTGTACTTTATTTTCCAGTCACATTCCTTAAAAACATAGATCAAAATACACACAGCATGTTTGTCTCTTCTGCAGCTGTGTACAGGTAAAATAAGAAATGTTTGTTTTATTTTATAATAATTTTATTTATTTTAAAAGGATAAACATTCTCTGCCCTTCTTTAAAATGTTGCATTCTAGAATATAAAGCCTTCCATATTTTATGGAGGATAAATAATTTCAACAATTGGCCTGAGAATGAATTGTGGTATATAATGATCAAATAAATATAATAAGAATTTTAGTGGTTCACTCTGGTATTTTTTTTAACTTCAGGAAAGCACTTTGGATAAATTTTTTTTCTTGTAAGAACTGTTTTCCCTATTTCTGCTATAAGAAGTAGGGTAGACTGAGAGATGTAGAAAGTTAGGTTTGGCTACTGCTTTTGCAATTTCAGCAGCTGCTGGAGGACAAATACAAATAGGATAGATATTATAAATACTTTTCTTGGATTATTTTTTAAGATAAATCTTTTGATATAAACCTGTAAGTTTGCATGAATACTGTTGAGTTATCTGATCTTGTTTAAATAGTATTTTGGTCCAGAATTTACCTGTGCCACTTTATAATTATAACATTTGTTTGTATCTATTTTCATGGAGTATTCTCTACCTGTGAGAAATGAGTATGGTGCAGAAACATTCTCTGTAATAGAATGTGTAATGCAGTGTACAGTTTAAGGAAGTTAACTGATGGTTTCAATCACAGAGCTAAATGATTATATACTTGCTATTTTTAATTTCAGTATTCATGTCTTGGGGTAATCATTTTGCTGGAAAAGAAACAAATATTGAGCTTTAGAACACTAGTTTCATGCCCCCCCCCTTCCCTCTTACATGCAGTGGTATTTTTGTTGTGTTTGGGATTTTAAAAATTTTTTTTAGTGTAGTTTTGTGTTTAACAGTGGTACTAAATCTCTAGCCTTGTCAGTCACTCTGTTTACTGCTTGTCCAAAAATCTAAATATGCAGTATTTAATTTTCTACCAGGAATATTGTCTAAAATGAAGCTTTTTAAGCAATGGCATTTAACAGATACATGATTTCATTTTAACGTAACTCAGCCATGTCTATGATTTGATTTAAGCTGGGGAAAAAAGCTTTTAAACTATTTTGAGTTGGAAAAGTCAGAAATCTTCATCTTTCACAAAGTTAAATTTTAACTCATTGAACTGGAGGCCTAAGAGGTTAAATTTGTGCTGTGGAACTGAACATAATGGTATGTACCATCAAAATATTCTAGAATTTAATCGGATCTTACTATAAAGTGATGTTTCTCACCTTTGAAGTCTATTTGATATTCTTGAAGTCTATTTGATATTCTTGGATTGCCTCATGAGTCTTACGCACAATACTTGGGCTTTTTTTTTAAACTCTGCTTTAGAAAATTAAAACAGGAAGGGACCAACCTGTGTAAGTACACACTGTAGCTAAAATGAATTCAGCTCTTAAGGTGAATTACCTTTAGTAAGACTGAGCATAAAATTCTGGGGCCCATCTATGTTCTGAATGTGGACAAACTTTCATATATTCTTTTTCACTACAGTGTATTCATAATAACATAAGAGCATTACAAAAAATAAACCCCTTAGCTTAATCTCTGCGTCAGTATTGTACTGTTAGCATGAAGTCTCTATTAATCTCTTTTCTTTTAGCAATTTCTTTAAATCCAACTTAAATTTGGATAAATGTAGTAGTTTCACCTATGTTGAAGTTCATATTAATGAATATACTTGCTTCTAAATATTCTCTGCATCATGAAGTTAAAAGTAATTTAAATATCCTGTGTAATAGGGGATCTAAAATTCTATACTAGTGAACATGCTGGCACTGAACTTAAACTTGTGTGGAATGTTATTAAAAGCTTTCCAGACAAAAGCCACAATTTTTTGTTGAGATCAGGCATCACACTTCTGGCAGCTGTATATCAAGATTGTTCTTTTCATAATCTTTTAATTTAACTTGAGGGTTGTATCTAGGAACTCTACTATGGATTACTTTTAAATCTAAGTAATTATCTTGGATATCTCTTGGATATGAATCCTAGGGACATCATCCTTGCAAAAAACATATTTAATGTTGTATGTATAGGGACTGTTGATTTGTAATGTCATGGGTTGAATGTACAGATTTAAATCTCCTAAGTGAAGTTCAAGGTTCAGTTACATGTGAATTGTTTAAAGCAGAAATCTCTGACAATTTGCAGCTCAAAAGGAGGGAGAAGTTTGAGTTTATCTTTGACAACAGAAGGCTGATATTTGTTAAAATATTTTGTACCTAACTAAAACTAGATTTTACAGTCTCTTATTAATTAGAGTATGGTGCCCGCTTAAGTTGTCATTTTGTAGTATTGTGGCAAATTGAGTACAAAATATGAAGTTTAAACACTGGAATGTCTGTAGTCATTGATCTGTAATTTAGGAGTTTGTTTTATTTATCTGGGGGATGTGTGTATATTTTGTAAATTACTAACAATGCTCTGCCATCCTGGTGAATGTCATGGTTCTCTACAAATGTACTACTTCTGTCCCTTTTGCATGTCTGTGTAGTTCAGAAGTTTTGTATATTTATTGTATTAACACAGTGAATAACACATAGAATAAAAAAATACTTTTTTCCTGGATGTTTGCTCTGTATAGTTTTGAACAATATAAGGATTTTTCTTTTAAAGGTCGGGATAACATGCAGGGAGGATGATCTATGTGAAAGTCTCACTTGATTTTTATAATTCTGTATATAAATGCTGTAATTCTGCTGAAATGGGGAAACAAAATATCCAGTATCAAAATAATACATTAGGGTAACAAGAATTAGTCTACTCAACTGTTATGAAGAAAAGTCTTAAACACATGCAGCCCACTTTCTTGTGCTGTAAACTTAAGAGAGTTAAAATCTAAACATGTTCTGTCATTACCAAATGAAATACTATGGGTATTAAGTGAATCCTAAAACATTATTGAAACTAAAATGAAGTTGCTGAAAACAGCATTGCTTTGGTAGTGTTTATTTTCCTAATTTCTGTCTATGAATTGACACTTCTGTATCACTACTGTGTCTTGCTTCTTGCTTTTTTTTAAGGCACTATCAGTCTGATTTTTTTACTAGGTTTTCTTTGAAGGACAAAACAAATTCTTCTAGACCACTGTGATGTAGTTACGTTTGCAAATACACAATACAGAGAACAGTGCCCTGAGGTACAGTTGGGATTATTTTGGGAGATAGCAGATGAGTTTTTGAAGACACCTGTGCATACATGCATCATTTAGTAGTGAAGTTCTTCATCAACTTGATCTGTTTCTTTGTAATTTACAGATCTAGGGTGGAAGTGGCAGCAGACTAAACAATTTTTGAACTTCCTTGTAAGCACAGTTGTGCAGCATGATACAGTCATGTTTTATGAGTAAAATTATTGCACAATTTCAGTGTTGTTGTGGGGAGATAATTCCCCTGATTTGCCCAGGCTAATTATAATCACTAAGTTGGGAAAGCAAGCACACACACAGAAGACAGCACAGGGAAGAGAACTATGATTAAAAATGCTCACATTTTAATTGAAATTTAGATTAAAAATAGCACATTATGTACATCATTCATGCTAACAAATGTACATAGTGGTGACTTAAGAAAAGAATAACAGTACCACAAATAAACCATGGCTCAAAATCTACTCTAGCTGGATTGCCACAGCCTCTCTTCCTATACAAGGTAGCTGTGGTGTATACATTGCTGCCATGCTCTACTTTTGTTGGGCTCTCTCCATTCCTTGTGGTAGGCACTAGTGCCCACTGATTTCAAGGAAGACTTAAACTCTCTGTTTACTGCTAGGATGTGAGATACTTTGGTGTGGGATAACAATGCAAAATGGAAATTATTTGGCTGGGAAAAAAAAATCTCAGAAGCTAGAGAACTTTATTGAGTAAAATAGATACAAAGGTGATATAGACAACCTAGAAATAGCTTGATAGGAATGTTTTTTGCAGTGCCACATTATAAATAAAGCACATTAAGAAAACTTGCTGAGCCTTTTCAGCTTTTAAATTGTATATTGTCAGAGATGGATACAGCTTCACATTTTAATTGTGTGTATTATATAGATTTGAGTATTTAAAATTAATCTAAAAGAGATTTTTGTTTAAATGTTTAAGTTACTGTTACTACTGTTGTATTCATCTTCAAAATCAGTGATTTTGTTGCATTACTCTATGCTTAGTTTGTCCACACCATCAAAACTCCAGCCACTTCTTCCCTGGGAAGCCACTTTTCAAATATCTTGTTTAAAACCAAAACCATAAAAAAATAAACAAACAAAAACACCCAAACCCCATTCCTGTTACTGCACATCTCACGCAAGTTTATATGTGTAAAAATATATATAAAAAATGCTACTATTTTTAAAAAAGGTCTATGGCACTTTACAGAATATAAGTTTACAAAGTTGATCAAGCCACAGATGTATGAAGAAATTTTCAGTACCACAAAACCAGTTAAACTGAACTAATTGGCACACAGGTTTTAAAGAATCCACAGCAAGTTCTTCTAGATCTTATGCAGTGCATGTACATTAAGAAGTACTTATACTCTGCAGCCCCCTCATGAAATTAATTAAATTAGCTTTAAGTTGAGTTATCTTTTTTTTCCAAAACATATTTGAAAGCTACTGCTGAGGTGAAATTCAGGAACAACTTTAAACAGCTGTCAAATTTAATGAGTGCACCCTACACCTGAATCTGCAATATATACCATCTTATCACTTGCTAGAAAAGCATGAACCCTGAGAAAAAGAAATTCTGATTTTTTTTTCTGTATTTTTTCCCAGCCTGTCTTCTATCTGTGCAATGTGATGAACATGGATATTCTTGGAAGTTGATTATGCTATTGCAGAGCAAGTTGATAGTATACCAGCAACAAGCAGAAAAGCTGGTTCTTGGTTACAAATGCGAACAAAAGCAAAAAGAAAATCCTTCCATTGTACTTAAAAACTCCACTATTAAATTTTTCTAAGTGTTCTGTAGATCACAGCAGAGGTTGGCTAGTATTGTATATGAAGGTTGGTCATTGTTTACTTCTAAGCCAAAGCGCAGCTGAGCTAGTGTCCCAGCCTCTGTAGCACACACTCCAGTAGGGGGCTCAGGAGGAACATCAGAAGGAGGGTTTGAATCACCTTGCAGCTGTGCTGGACAAGCCAAGTGCATGTTCTTCAGATGGTATGTTTGTGTGTTATAGGAAAAAAAACAAGAAGAAAAACACAGGTGTGGACAGGACATGCTGGCTGTGATTTTTGTCCTCAGACACTGTCTTGTACTAGTAATTTTGATTTGTTACAATCTTGCTTTGTGCAGGCAGTTGGCATCATAACTTTATTTTTTTAAATTAAATATTTAAAAGTTAATTACCCATTTTCAACTAGAATATGGTTGGAGTGGGCTGCAGAAGCAGGTGAATGCAAGAAGAGGCTAGATTAAAACAATCTCTTTTTAATAGCAGTAGAAGTTGACCTTGGTTTTTGCACAGTGGCTCAGAGATCACCTCCATAACCATCCAACATACGGCTTGAATACACACGGCACAGATATGTGCAAGCTGGGAGCTGGACCTGGTTTGCTCCATAGTTTGGCTGGGCCAAGGTGGTGTCTGTGCTGCACAGCAAACACTAAAGTGGTGCTCTAACACTGCAACTGCTGGTATTCGCCCATGCTCAAAGCTAGCCCTGGGCTTGCGGTCGTGACTGCTGAACAAGTCTTGTATTCTGAATGACTTGAGCATTGTATTAAAATTAGCTATCTACCTGTACAGTAACAACACTTTTAATATCTATAAATACCTAGTGGCACAATTTAATGGACTGACCAGGCATAAATGAGAATCTCTGCTCCATATTATACAGTGAAATGATGGAGAACAACACTGACATTGGATGATGTTAAATGTTACTAAGAAGTAAGAAGAGGGTTCTAAAATTCACTTAATATTTCATTAGAATTAGTTCTCAGATTAATTCTTCCCAATGCTTCTAAGCCACAGTTGCATAATTCCATTTTTTAAATACCTTTTAATTTTTTTTTTTTTCAGAAATAGTTCTAGTAAGTTATGCGACACCACAAGTAGTACAACCAGCTGCCTTTGAGAAAGGAATGTCATTTGTGGCAAGTTCTGTTTTATTTCTGCTGATTTAGTTGGAAAAGGGACTATATTACATATGGTTAAAAAAATGGGAAAAGATCTTCTTAGCCATTTAGAATTTGTCATGACTTCCTGAAAACAATGTAAATTTCTTAAGGACTTGGCTGGCTCTGGGGTATGAGACATACTGATTTGTAGACTAGGAATGAGGTTTCACTGGCAAGAGAAAGAATAATACTGTTAAAGTCCAATGTGTGATCTATGTTTGTAGGAAAGGCTACAGCCCAGGCCAGGCTGTTGTCATTCACAACATAATGCCCAGCTGTGCTGTGGGGAGTGGGCATCTGCTTGGGATTTCAGGAGTTTCTAATAAAGGCTGTAGAAATATTTCCAACAATGGGATTTCTAACAATTTTATCGGAATCAAGTGAAAGCCTGTGTAACAACAGCTTCTTTGCCCACTCAATGAAACCAGAATCATTTACCTGCCAAGTAACAAGTGGCACACACTTTGCACTATATATTTCAAGACAAAGAAACCTGTCAGGGACTCAACTTCAACTGCTTAAAGATTGGTGTAAATTGTGTTATGTCAACTTTACTCTCTTCATCATATACTTACTATTCAAGAAGGCATTGTACTTTAAGGAAGTTCAGTATCAAAAAGCACCTCAATGAAAAGTATGGTACCAAATCAGGTGGTGGTGAAATATTCAGGTGAGGGGAGCCCTTGAAAACAAAGCCTAATTAAAATAGGCTTCTCCTTTGTATATATAAAAGAAAAAGTGCTGGCTTCTATTATTTTAAATCCAAATTCTTCAAAGTGACCAAGGTAGGTAAATCAATCAGAATTTGTCAGTTATAACAACATTCCTGCTATATACACATGATTCTGCACCTCCCCAATCAGATTAATAAATTCCACTGTGTCCTGATAATAGAATGAAACTAAGAAATTCCCAAGTATTTACATTCTACTTTCTTGGGATCCTTTGATCCTCATTGCCTAGCAAGGAAGAAAGACCATTTCTGTAGTTCAGAGCTTAAATGCAGGGGGGTCAGTCACACAAATGGTGGAAATAGGTAAGCAAATCTGCTTGTCCAGTCAATGGAAAGCAAATTAAGATCCATGCACTGGTGTTTTTCCCACTGGAGTTAAAGGAGGCAGATAAGGTTTTTTCCTTCTTCTATTTCTTCTTGCACTTTGTCACTGGATGTGGCTATTTCAGCTTGTGCCGAGAAGACTGCACAGATGAATGTCAGAATAGTGCCACCAATAGCTGTGTAGAAAGCCCAGCCCAAGGACCAGTCTCCTAATTTATAAGCAGAAGCATAAGGTCCACAATAGCTTATTGCTTTCTGGCATCCCCAACTTGCAGGGTAAAATATCAAGCCTAAGATAAGGAAGAGACCTAGAAATAAAAACAGAAAGAAAAGAGAAGTTTAACAAATGATCAGTTAAACACCAAACATAGCACATGTAGTAATGGTTATCATGGTGACTACTCACTCATAAGTACCAGGATTGGGAGAAGATGATGCTTCCCCATCCATCCTTCCTTTACTGATAGTTCCCTAGTATATACCATGAAGTGTTTTATCTAAACTTGGAGCTATCCTATGATTTTTCTTATGACAGATTTATTTCATATGATAATGACTGTTCTTAACTTTAATCCCTGTATTCCCTCTACATCCTTTGTTTTCACACATTATTGTTAGGTATACAGAGCTTGCAAAATATTCGAGCATCTCTACCTACTATTTATACTTGCACTTTTCGAATACTTAGGAATGTTTGCATCCACATTTGAATTCGTATTTAGCTAGCCTTCTTTCAGCTTTATTTAGTCATTCATCATAAACATTTTTGCCTTCTTCCACCTTGATTTTCTTGCCTGGAAAAAATAAAATCTCAAACTGCATTTGCTTATTTGGCCACAGTAGGATATACTACACAAATAACACAGCCAGTTCAATAAGCAAGCTGCTTTCACAATGAAGGGATTCTGGAATCAGTCACAAACTAATGGATCTAAGTACCCACTGCCATTGCATAGCTAACACTGGGATCCTTTAAACAGATGATCAACTGCTGCAGAAGGAAAGCACATTTCTAGTGATGCATGAGCAAAAGCTTCAATTCCTGATCTTGCTAAACCATCTGAACATCGTGCTGTGCCTCAGCCTGGAAGTAAAAAGCTCAAGCTAGATGTTTTGCCCATCTGATTGTCTCTCATCAGCTGGATGACCTGCTCAGCCTGGTGGCAGAACTCAAAGAAGAGGTCAAGAGATTAAGAAGTATTAGGGAGTGTGAAAGGGAAATTGATTGGTGGAGTAACACCCTAGCACCCCGAAAGCAACAGGAGCAAATGGAGGCTCCAAACGCAGCAGGCGATCCCTCATCCTCTTGCTACCAGGCAGAAGGAGGGGACCTAAGAGATGGGGGAGGCTGGAAACAGCTCCCCTACTCAGGGAGGCAGGAAAATCCTCTCCCAACCTCCCTCACCCTCCATGTTGTCCCTTCACAATAGATTCAGGGCCCTGGAACTTTTGAGTGAAGAAGAGAAGGAGGAAGAAAGAGAGACAAACAAGAAGACCAAGGTTCACCAAGGCCGGGTCATTCTAGACCAGGTATTAAAACCACTTCTAAAAAGAACCCCAGAAGAGTCATTGTAGCGGGGGACTCAATTCTGAGAGGTGTCAAAGGCCCCATATGCAGACTGGACCCACTTCATAGGGAAGTCTGCTGCCTCCCTGGGGCCCGCATCTCAAGGACCTCACGGCAAAACTCCTCGCTCTAGTGAGACCCAAGGACTACTACCCTCTCCTGTTTTTTCAGGTAGGTAGTGACGACATTACCAGGAGAAGTCCTAAAGCAATGAAGAGAGATTT